>SRMA01027308.1:235803-322217 GCA_007224835.1 Danionella cerebrum | reverse complement strand
GAATTCTCAGAATGCTCTGCGCACTCAACTGATCAATTATTCTTAAATAATTTGGAGACAGTAAACGAATGTTTGGCTGTAAAGGGTGTCACATCTAGCGCAGCTCCCAGTTCGCTGCGCTCGCTGGGATCCTTCTGCTGAAAATGGAAATAGGGCGTTCTGTGAGACACCATTCATTAAAGATCAAGTGCCCTTTTCTTTCAACATTAAAACAGCCCACTCGTCTCCCGGGAAATCAATATTATAGCTTCTGCCGATACTAATCCAGTAGATTCGAGAGCAAAATCAGAGGCTTTTCTCTGGACCTGTTTGATGTGAGAAGCTCTGAGCCCGGTGAGGAGGATGTGGAGGGCAGGAAAGCTCACACTGGATTGTGGGAGTTAGAGGGACTCCAGCTATCAGGATGAAAAGAAGAGAAACTCAAGCTCATAAAGGTCTTCAGAGGAAAAGACTCCCTCCGGACTGTTTCAAAGCTCTTTGACCTACAGCTGCATTAGCCAATCTCTTTAAACTACAGTGACCCCAGGTTTGTTCAGAGGCAGCAGGACACTAAAAATATACAATTTCACAGACTGACAATCAGTTTCACCTGCAAGACCCTCAATAAACGAGTCGCTCTGTCACTGATGACCACAGACAACTTCTCAGTTGCTTTTTGGCTGATGTTTTAGTCATTTTTACTCTGCATGAGACGAAGTCTACTGGCTCCAGTGGCAAGAAGGTTGGTTGTGTCTGTCAGCGTAGTGTCCGGAGCATGGGAGCACGCTACTAGGAGACAGGGAAGAACATCAGAAGATGTGGAGGAGCCTTAGGGCAAGTAGGAGCCCTGCAAATGACCTCCAGGTGGCCACATATGTGCATGAGGGCCTGACGTCCAAGGTGAGGGTTGTGCTTACAGCCCAGCACTGTGGCAGAGAACACAAACATTGGCAAATTGGCTACGCTCTTCACAGATGAAAGCAAGTTCACACTGATCACGTGTGACAGACACCCGGAATAGAGTGGAGAACGTAGTGCAGCCTCCTCCAGCATGGCTGGTTTGGCAGTAATGGTGTGGGAGGCATTTCTCAGAAATAGCCTGATAAGTAGGTTTCACAAACCTCAGGTAACGAGATTCCTTTCATTCAAATTGATCATTGTTGTGCCACAATCAAGAAGAAGTATTTCATAAGAATGCACAGCGTTGGTCAGTAACACATTACTTAGTTATTAGTTACTGTAATTAGATTACTTTTTTAGAAACGCAGAAATAAAGCGCATTTAAAAACTGGTAATTAGATTATTGTTACTGTCCAGGTAACTATCCGTTACCGCCGCGTTACAGAGTTGCTGAGAGAAAGCGCATATTTAAAACCTACTGTTCTAAAACAGCTTTATCTGTGTCATTCTGTAGTAGGTGCTTGGCGTTAATAATTTCCTTCAGACGTCGACCGCCAGACAGTAACTCTGCATAAACGTTATGAACATGCAAATCAGTAACCCGGGGTGAGTTACTAGGGACTAGATACAAAGTTTTCCGAATTAAAATCTCAGCCCATTTCTGGAATAAGTCTGGACTTGAAAATTAAGAGATTGAAAGTGATTTTAAATTAAAAAAAAATTTAGTCTTTTCAAGTAAAATAATCACAATTCCCATATAATTAGGCCAATGTGAACAACATTATTAGAAATAAAAGCATTAGATAAAATATTAGTTTTGGCAACTCAAAGTGTGTTAGCTCCCAAGCAATATGTGCTTCTCTGTACATTTCACAACTTTGAAACAGAACAGCTTTCAAGACTCACTCCTGATGCAAGTGTGTGCATCGCTGCACATCTAAGAGCAGCTTTGCATCGGCTAAAACTGGTTTAAAAAGGGGGGGGGGTATGTATCGCAGTATTTGTCTTAAACAACCTCATAGAAATTTGACATTAACGCCCTGAAATTCACCTGACTCTTTAAGAGCCTCCTCCTTCTTTCTGACACGCCCCCTTCAGTGGGTCATACTCCATGCGCGCTGCAACAGTTTGTTCCGAGCGCCGCTACATTTTCATAGTAAAAACACTAAAATCGTGTTTTTGCAAAATGGCAACGGAGGATATTCACGATTCAGGTGCGTTTTTAATGAGGGACTGACATTATAAGACAACACGAAGCTCAATAAAGATTTTGTATAATACTCCCCCTTTAAAAGTCAGCTCCAGACGAGCACCCCAAACTTACCAGATCATTCATGTTTGCTTGACTCGCAGGGTGAACCTCCTCCAGAAACTCCAGCAGGTAGAAGGTGTACTTGTCCATTAAATGGACTCCGATCGCCAGGTCGGGCTGATGCTGTGTAAACACATAGAAAACGCAATGAGCCTCACCCCAACACTTTCGACGTGAAATTCAGGCTTCGACACAAAAACAGAAATGGTCTTTTTCTTTTCACTTTTAGGAGGATCTTTCCTCTGCTGAAAACTGCACCAGAGCAGACTAAACATTCTGTGTGCTTTTGAAACATTCTGTGTGCTTTTGAAAACATTCTATGCGCTTTTGAAACATTCTGTGTGCTTTTTGAAACATTCTGTGTGCTTTTTGAAACATTCTGTGTGCTTTTTGAAACATTCTGTGCGCTTTTGAAACATTCTATGCGCTTTTGAAAACATTCTATGCGCTTTTGAAAACATTCTATGCGCTTTTGAAAACATTCTATGCGCTTTTGAAACATTCTGTGTGCTTTTTGAAACATTCTGTGTGCTTTTGAAACATTCTGTACGCTTTTGAAAACATTCTATGCGCTTTTGAAACATTCTGTGTGCTTTTTGAAACATTCTGTGCGCTTTTGAAAACATTCTGTGCGCTTTTGAAAACATTCTGTGCGCTTTTTAAACATTCTGTGCGCTTTTGAAACATTCTGTGCGCTTTTGAAACATTCTGTGCGCTTTTGAAACATTCTGTGCGCTTTTGAAATATTCTGTGCGCTTTTGAAACATTCTATGCGCTTTTGAAACATTCTATGCGCTTTTGAAACATTCTATGCGCTTTTGAAACATTCTGTGTGCTTTTTGAAACAGTCTGTGTGCTTTTGAAACATTCTGTGTGCTTTTGAAACATTCTGTGTGCTTTTGAAACATTCTGTGTGCTTTTTGAAACATTCTGTGTGCTTTTTGAAACATTCTGTGTGCTTTTTGAAACATTCTGTGTGCTTTTTGAAACCTGTGTGCTTTTTGAAACATTCTGTGTGCTTTTGAAACATTCTGTGTGCTTTTGAAACATTCTGTGTGCTTTTGAGCGGTTAGCTCATAGAAGTTTATTTTAAAAGTGATTTTGGTTGATCTTGTTATTAGGCACAAGAAAAACTTGGTTTTAACTCAGTATGTAATGTTTTTTTTTTTAATAAAGATGTTCTATTTTATTGAAATAAAGAGTGAACAGGGGGCACGGTGGGGCAGTGGGTAGCACTGTGGCCTTCCAGTTAGAAGGTTGCTGGTTCAAGGCTCGCCAGGGACCTTCCTGGAAGGAGTTTGCATGTGCTCCCGGTGCTTAAAAGGCTTAAAAATACTGCGTAAAGCCATCACCATCTCATGCATATTCCTCTACTGCGGCTCCCCTTTGAGTGAAGGAATGATTATTGAGAACCACAGAACTTTGGATAACTTTAATGTCTTTATCTACATAATTATTCCTCAGCTAATGTAAACAAAACAGTGGAGCAGCTAAAGTCATAAAGTTGGTTTCACTAAACACGTGATAACTACTATTGGACCACACCAACTGAAAATCTTGACTAGGTCTTTAGAGAAACGGATGGTTGGTTAGTTGCCAAGTTCCACCTTGGCTTTAACCCCCCCTAGGAAACCACAGGCCCATCTCAAACCTTTCACTGCCAAGATCCTTAAGAAAAGTGTACTCCTCCAACTTGTAAACCTTCTGTCAGTCAACACAATTTCAGTTAAAACTAAAAAAATAAAAAAAAATAAAAAAATCCGACATTGATTTTAAATACACTCCATTCTTCGTTGGTTTCATTTTCAGCTTCAGTTTCGCATCTCAGAGTTTTTATTGCGCTCTTAGTATTTTCGTTTTCACGTTTTTTTAAAAGCAATCCTGAAAGTTCCATTCCGGCACAAATCTCCTATGTGGGCAGGGATAACAGTTGTTCACCCTCACTGGCTGGTGCAATACCCTCTCCTATGATCAAAACGTATTTTGGAGGATTTAAAGGTTATTATTGGGTTTTGAATGTTTTACATGAGTGATGGTGTGTTTTGTGTTATCTTTTTTCTGAGGTTTTGTTGTGTTTTTTGAGCTGAAATGTGAGAGATTTAATGGAATGAACAAACACAATAATGTTCCATCAAAGCTTTGAAAGAGATATTTTTAAACACTTGCAGACTCACTAGCCATGTTTCCATCCAAAGATACTGATTACATTTATGCAATTTCTCATAAAACATTTGTGAATAAAGCAGCATTTCCATCCAAGAGAATAAAACGATCACGTCCTAAAAAACTGAGGCCCAATATTAAAAGACAAATGGAAGTCGCTACGTTAGGAGAAGGACTTTTTTTGTGTACAGTAACTTACTTACGAAACACAATCCTCGCAGTCATGTGATCTTGCTTTTGGAGGCGGGAGACTGCTCTTTGGGAATGCAGTTCTGGGAGGAGATAATCCCGAACCACTTTGATGAATTTTAGAATGACCAAAACAACATTTGAGATTTCTGTTTATCAGTCCATTAATGCCGCCCCATTCTTAAAGCCTGAAAACGTTATCCTTTTCTTAAAAACTTGCAAAAACATCCTCCAGGACAAAAAAATGCCCCCAAATAAACCAATTGAGCCCAAAAAAATTCACAAGGCCCTAGGAATGAGACAAAATTAAGTAATTTTCCCAGAAAACTGGCAAAAAAAGTTCAGGAAGCTCCAAGATTGACCTTTAAAATGATTAAAACGCACAAAATGAACACCTTAAAGCCTGAAAGTTCTGAAACCTCCTCGTGGGCAAATTAAGCTCTGTCAGATACCTAGCCTACTGGCAGGGAAAAGGTGTGTATGATATTCCATTTAAATATCAGCGAGAGGAAAGATGGCTGACTAAGAGCAGCCACAGAAGCTTTTGATGACAATAACCATTCTGTTGTTGGGGACAGTTTGAAAAGCAGCATTGTTGAATTTGTCTTAAGAAGAGTACACTGTTGTGTTTTGGTGTAAAATAGTTGTGTGCGGTTCGAGCGTTATCTCACCGAGAGCGAGTCTTCTCCCACCTGGCTGCTGGCCAGGGCCATGATGTTGGGTGAGTAGAACCTCTCGTACATGGAGGCCCCCTGGCACGTGTCTATGATGAACAACAACTCATTGTACCTGAGAAACACAGAGATACGCATCTGTTTGTGAAGGCTTTCTACACTTTCAACGATACTGAAAACTTAGTGTTACTTTGTGTTCCAAATGATTATTCAAATGATATTCTTTTGCCTTCATTTACCTAAAGAGTAGATGTAAGAGTACACATTCCATTTCATTGAACATAGCAGGTTGTGAAGAAGTGAAGATTGAAATTTGTTGTGTTTGCAGCATCTTTACTGAAATCAAAATACCTTTCAATCGCACATTGAACAACATTTTTACACCGGACCCTTATCTTACGCTAGCTTCACAGTTTTGAGAGATTGGACGGTTTCTGCTTGTATTTGTTTGCCAGAAGTTAGAAATGCCCCCAGAGCTGCTGTTTGGATGTAACTGCCTCAGAGATCTTCAAAAGTTCTCAGTAGGATTGAGGTCAGTGGAGGATGGAGGCCCCGCCATGACTTTGTGTAATCGAATGTAATGTAAAATAAATGTAACTACTCCTTAATGTTAAATAACTCATTATTTATAACTTATTCAAGTGACAATTCAGTTGCATAGAAACAATTGTATGCTTGTTTTTCTAATATAAATCCTTTTGATTTTTGTCAGCTTATAAAAACCCACATAACTCCATCAATGAAGGATCAAACTGTCCCAGTGAATAAAGAAAAAAGCATAAAACTGAACTGCATAGAACATGTTACACATGTGGCATTTTACAAAAAAAGGCTGCACCAGGCCTTGCACCTAACTTGGTCTTTGATGAGGAGACGCTGCCTGTCCTTGAACACACTAAGTGGATTCTCTCTCTACTATCGATTGATCATGTTCTGAAAATGATAAACACAAAACAAAATACAAAATACAACTCGGAGGTGTGGCATGAGAGATCACTCAAATGCGTGAGTCTTACGTTCAATGTGTGAGAGTTGGCAGCTCTGCAGTTTGGATGCAGAAACACGGTTGCAGCTACCGCAGGTCAAAGGCATTGTGGGAAATGTAGTTTTTTTTTTCATTTTTCTTTAATTTTTTTTTATTTTTAGACACTCAAAACTTTTAAGCTCTCGCGGGCCAGAGCCTTGAGTTTGACACATGTGCCCTAAAGGGCCCGACCAGCTTTCTTCTCATGATTCCAGCACAAAACATGAATTTATAGCCATCCATCAACCATCCACTACCCCATCTTCATTTATTTTCTGCCCAATTGACCTGTTTATGCACAGCTTCAAGACTCCAGAGGATCAGCTGCTCTCTTGATCTGATGCATGAATCTGGCAGAAATCATCCTCAATGTGCCTTAATCTGCAGTGACGAGGTAGCGGGGCTCATCAGCGTTGCCAACTGCACATCATCAGGTTACGTGCATTTAAATGTGACGCAGCCGGTGAACAGAGTAACAGCTTCAGTGTGAAGGAGCAAGAGGGACCATTTCGTTTCGCCGGGTGCAGCAATGGACACCGTGAGGGAGCCCAGAAGGTGGAGCGTGTCGACAAGGAGTCGATGTTTTTGTGAAATATCGAATGTTTTCATACCCTGCTTGTTACCCACTACTGCTTGAAAATGGTGCTCTGATTAATAACACGGAACACCGAGCTTTAATCGTTTGTTCTTTAATTGGACTCACCTGGCACTCTAACAATCACAGGTGTCTGAGATTGTTTTCAGTGACCAAAATAGCCCAGAGACACAATAACAATGAGTTGTTAAACTTTTCAGCTTAGTGGCACTTAAATAACATTTTGAAACACGTAATATCATCCTCCCACTGGGGGGCAGGGGACCTTTTTCACTCAGAGAAAGAAACATCAACAAGGAACAAATCTCTTTTACTCTAAATGAGGGAGAGAGCTGATGGTTTAATGACGTTCCTATAGTTTCCCAATAAAATACAGAGCATAAATCACAAAAACAGCCTCAGATCTTACGACATAGACTGTACTAGTATTAACTAAACATAGCCTGCCTCAAGGTTCTCTGAGAGTCGGAGGAAGCATAGCAGTCTGCAAGCTGTTACCACAGCAACCGGGAACCCTGAGAACAGCCACGAGTCAAACGCTTGGAAAAGAATAAAACGATACCTCAGCTGAGAGAGAGAGAGAGAGAGAGAGAGAGAGAGAGAGAGCGAGCGCAAAGACCTGACAGACAAGCAAAGAAGCCCTAAAAGTGTCATGAATAAGTAACCAAGACAACCTGTAATTATCCGACTGAAAAGCACAACATTTAGGAAAATAGGAACCCAACAAACAAACCTCTCAAAATATTTACACTATACTGATACCCAAACGGCCAATTAGAACACTCCTAGCAGGCGGTTAATGTGTGCACCTGCATGGCTTCAGTTCGGCACAATTATTCATTCCAGCAGCCCCAGTGGAAACTAAACAATACTGACAATCTATCTGTTCCATAGAAACATGTCAATGCTTCTTTATAGCAAACAATTGAGCATGGCAGGGGAACGCTGGTAAATAAACCATCCGCAAGTGATGCTCTATACACGGCTTCGTCGTTATCAGTCATCAGTGGAAAAAAAGGGAACAAAACAACATTCTTAAGTTGTACATGAGAATTAGATCAGCTTAAAAGGACATCAGGAATAACCGTGGCGTCTCCTGAAACGTCTTAATTACATAAACAATCCCTCACCACTGCAGTCTTTACACGGTGCAGGATTTTATAAAGAACAGCACACAACTTTGCTCCATGTCCCAAACATTGCGAGAAGAAGCAAGGTCACGTTTGTGGAGACGATGGGATAACATGGAGATTATTAAACATGGGAGTGTGCATGTTTTTCCATTTCTTTGCTTCCATAAAAACATAGAAGAAGCCTTTTTTAATAGAAACCATTGCTGTCTATACCTTTGTATGCCCCCAACAAAACTGCTCTGGATGCTGCTCTGTCATTGGCTGCAGTTGACCACTGATGTTATTTCCAGTCAGAAGACATTTCACACTGACTGATTCTGAATCCTGGCGACCTGTCCAGGGTGTAGCCCCGCCTCTCGCTCAAAGTTAGCTGGAGATCCCTGTGACCCCGAAAGGGATTGAGCTGGCAAGAAGATGGACTGTGATCCGCCGACAGCTCCAGATATTTAGCACACCAAATATCTCATCCTCAACTCTATCAGATCTGGGAGCAATCTTAAGTCCGGTTGATTGGACTGGTTGTTTACTCTTCGTATTGCTCTTATTAGCATTCGTATATGACGCTGATTGTAAATTTGATAGTTGAGAGCTGGACTCACCTTCACACAGATTAGTTTGTATAAAATAAAATCAAGAGTTAAAATCAGATGATATTCAGGTACACAGACCTTCTCTTCTGCCACATTTGCTCAAAGGCATCAGCCAATTCCATGTTGCTGATCTCCTCAGAATCCTGGAACTTCAGGAACCCGTTTCCACCATGACCTGAGGGAAACAATGGTACCGTTCTGAGAAAAGGGCATGGGTGGAAAGCACAGAACAGGAAAGCTCCTCATTCAGACCTGTCAGATAGATGAGGATGTTGCTGCGGTCGTTTGACAGCAGCCGTTTGGACCGAGGGGTGCTGGGAGGAAGACGTCCAGTCAGGACTCTGAGAAAATTCTCTACTGTAACCTGCAAAAAAGACAGGAACCACAGTTCACAGCCGACTCGTCATCAAACTGCTTCAGTTCACAAACAGAAGACGGAAATCATTTTTTGGCCTCCTCCACTGCTCCTACAGTTGTGGCATATTGGTGGTGTTGGTTCTCCTAGAACCAGAAGGTTGGCGGTTCGATCCCCACCAGCTGTGGCCTTCGGCAAACCCCTGCACCTGCATTGCCCTGTATGGGGGTGTGTTTCGTGGTGGGCAGGTGGCGCTAAATGACAGCCGCGTTCTGTCACCACCAGTGTGTGAACGTGGAGTGAACGAATAATGCTCTGAAAATGATAAAGCGCTACTATCCACATTTCTGAAACCGTGGAGAAAGCGATCCGTGCTTTAACTTTTTTCTAGACTGGACATCTGCAACACACTACATGCTGGCGATACATCGCCAATCAGCTCTGTATCCCCTGCCATTAGTCCAGAAAGCAGCAGCTAGGTTGTTAACAGGGTCACCCAACCGAGATCATGTTTCTCCCGTTTTAAAATCTCGTCATTGGCCTCCGGTGTATTTTAAAGTTTTAATGTTGGTTTACAAATGGCTTAGCCCCACTATCAGAACTTTTAATCTCTTAAGCCCTGAGGTCTTTTTTCCGAAAATCCTATACTTTTACTTTTTAAGGCATTTCTCAGCTTTTACAAGGCCTAAACTGCAAATCTTGGTATCAAAATGAAGATAGGTTCTTGGGGAGTGGTGTGGATGAGTTAATTTGACAGTCAAGAACACTGGGTAAGAGTAATTGATGTTGGAATGGCCAAAAAATGAACTCCGCCTAAAAAAAAAACACGTTTCCTCCAATATCTCCTTATTTTACTTATAACGAAGCAAATAAACACAATCAATTGTAACCACTACATGTCAAGGACATCTGTAGCAAGTTTGGTGTTCATACTACAAGAAACTAATATTCTGTACAGGTTTTGATTGAACAAAGTTCAGGCGTAATCCATGTTGGCACAGTTTGGCACAATTTGGCACAATAATTGAAATATGGAAAAAATCTTGTCCAAAGCTTCAGCTACGTTCATAGTCTTCTTTTCTTGCTTACGGACATGATTTCAGCAAAAAAAACTCCTAAAGAAACGCTGTAAAAGGGGGGTGGAAGCCCATTTGCGCCATCTTCCTGCGCTTTTGGGAACGTTTCATTCACAGTACTCCCTACGTTCGAGATTCTTGCATGTCCCTACCCCACGACCATCTGTCCAATCCAGTAGCTCTATTTATGGTTCAAAAGCTTTGAATCTGAAGAAGCCAATGATCTCAACCATTTTGAGACGGACAGGATCGCTGACGAATCACACGATGCGCAGCGTGAAGAGACGTGCCCGTACGCACGGTAAGTGTTTCCATATTTGGTGATGTTATGAGACCCCGGAGCTACAAAAAAGAGCCAAAATGGAGTTTCCGCGAAGCTATCGACCGGACATAACAACAAACGGACTTTTATGGAAATAACTTTTTGTTGAAAAAACAGCAAAGGTAAGACAAGATTTACATGCTTGCTTGGTTTTTGCTGGCGTTTTTTCGGGGAACTTTCGCTCCCCGAAAGGGTTAGTGAGCTATGAGCGAAAATGTAAAGCACAAGGGGGCAAGTCCTCGGTACCGGGGACTCTCGGGCTTAAGAGGTTAACCTTGCATCCAGAACACTTCACTCCTCCACCTAGAGACTGTTGGCTGTTTCCAACATGGTTGAAGGGTGAGCGTGCTTTCACTGCTGCTGCTCCAAAACTCTGGAATTCACTGCCCCTCGAAAGAAGACCAACACGATCATTGACTGCTTTTAAATCCAAACTCAAGCTCGGCTTCTCTCAAGCCTACTGTCTGTAAATGTTATTTCTTTTAAATCTTGTTTAGGCTTTTAAACTGTTCCAGATGACATCATTTCTCCAGTCACGTTTGTCTGGAGCATATCACCTAGCATGCTACAAGAGGAGCAGGTTCCCATCAGCTGACAGTTTTTACTTTAAAAAGTTCGAGTCCAGCTGGTGGCTTCCTGGAAGGAGTTTGCATGTTCTTCTCCGTGCTTGAGTGGGCTTCTCTTGATTAATGTTCAATGAGGAGTAAAAATAATTGTCGTTATTTGAAAGGTTGTTAATTGACCTCGGTGGGGGAAAAGGGGATGGGGGTTGGATGGTCATGACCCTTTTTCTTGTTTAAAAAAAGAACTGGGCACTCCTGGTCTATGGTGTCGTACCTCATATCCACGATAATCAACCTCTACATCGTCTCCATAGACGTTGAGCTCCATGTTCTTGTGACTGAACACAGTCGCTGGTTTGGGGTTTCTATAGTTACAAGCCATATCATCAGCCAGCATCAGAACAATGTGACTAGGAGAGAAGAAACAAAAACATCCCATCAGGAAACACAGGACATTTTTACTGCACATCACATTTGTGACTATTTTACACGTCAATACCCTTGACTTCACATTGTATGACAATTTTATTCAGGAAAAAATGAAATTCTCAAAAAATGAAACATAACTTTTTTGTGTAAAAAAAAAAAAACTCTTAAATTTTGAAATGAATGTTCTATTAGATGTCATTTTGAAAATATGCATATTTTGTGATGTGAACGCATCACTTTATAGAGTTTTGGGCAGTAGGGACGCTACTAGTTTAACTACATTTCTCAGTGGCGTGCTGGTAGTGTCACTGCTTTTTAAATCAAATAGCTTTTCATTAGCAAAGCTATTTTACTCATCAAGTAGAGCAGTAGCATCTGCACAAAGCTAACACTAGTGGGCCAGTCCTCAGGGCTAATTTTACTACTCAAAATAAGCACGATGTATGGCAAGCCGTTTTAGCATTTCATCTATCAGAACTACTAGTCTCTATTTTTAGTCACTAGGATCTATTCCAATAAGTACTTGTGCTTATTCTTTAGTTACTAGTGCCTTTATTGGCGCAAGATATCTCGAATCTAATAGATACGTGTTTTTACAATTTGCATTTCTCTCATTATGCTAATGATGTTTTGAATATTAATGAACTGGAAACTTCGGCTAATGTTTAAAATGCCTTGCACACTGTAGAACGGTAGTTTAGAAGGATTAATCATTTCATCATTGGATGACTTAACTGCAGTCTTTAACGTTTTGGTTTTGACTGATTTCTAAATATTTCTGGAAGCGTTTGCCATGAACTTCTGACTAGCACGCTGCAATGCATTAACACTCTGTTAAATATGACCCTCGTGAGCGCATTTGTTAGCCAGAAGTTAGCAGCAGAACAAAGATAAACATTAATTGCCAAACACTGTATTTTAAATGACAAAAAAATGGAGTAGTATAATGAATGAGTAGTAAAAAGTATAATGTGTGCTTTAGCGGAAGTAAAGCGGTTTTCTGAAATCAGCCAATTGCGTGCCAGAAGGTATGGTTATGAAAAAAAATATGAATCTAGTTCTAGATGTCATTTTTTTTTATTGGTCAGAATATCAAAATAGTGGTCAGTTTAAAATAATCACTTGATCTGGCACATTTTGGAAAGGAAGGAAAAGGGCACTGAGAGAAAACCCACATGAGGAGATATCTAACCTGAACTCATAGTTTTGTCTGTGGGCGGACTGCAAACAGCTGGTCAAACTGGGAGAAACAGGATTATGATATTTGTAAGTGGGTTAATCAAAAAGCTTATGGAAAGAAAATATATTTTTGAGCTTGAAATTCAGGCTCTTTGCTCCAAAACTTTGGAGCTGGGTGTGAGAACACCCTTCTGCTGGTAGATTTTTCTATCTTCGGGATGTTGCTCACATTCATGGTGGTGGGTGCACTGAAATAGTCTCAAGACTAACACACATTTCTTAATGTTTGAGAATTGTTTTTACATTGTTTTAATTGATATACTATTTTAGTGTGTATTTCATTCTTAAAGTGAATGTTATTTTAAAAGTCTGTGTGAGAGATTAATGTTCCATGGAAAAAGTTCCATGGACTTGAAATGAGATCACATCTGACAATGCAACAACGGAGTTCCTGCCGACATGTTGCGATTCCGGATTCCGCTTCGATAGAAAGTTCAGTTTGGACTGAAAGTTTCAACTTTGAACTGCAATATCACATTAAATGATGCTACTTGAGATTGGAGAGTTCATATGCCTGAGCTTTTTACAGACTCAATATGACTCAATTCTTTGAGATGTTGGTATTGCTTTGAAGCAGATTAGAGAGTACTGTGTTATAATGTTATAGTTATAATGTAACGATGCTGTTTCGTCACACAGCCAAACCCATTCATTCATTCGTCTTCCAACCTCCTTATTCCCTTGTCGTGCATCCCAGTGCACATCGGGCGAGAGGCGGGGGTCCACACACATTTACACCTAAGGGGAATTTAGATTATTCAGTTAACCCGCTGCATGTTTTTGGGATTGTGGGAAACCCACGCAACATGCACCCTCCTTCAGGAGGGTAACCAGCAAGCCTTGAACCGACAGCCGAACCCAATCAACAATCAATCACCACTCTTGACGGCATTTCACTCCTAGAAACCACTATCCAATAGCAGCCATCATCCAATCATCTTCAACCCCTTAAAAGTCTCCTTCCTGCAGCAGCTAAACCACCAGATCTACAGTTCACACTGAATGTCTTGAGTAACTTCAACTTCTGCTCCCTGAACTCCTTGCTGTATCTCTTTTAGAAACCTCTGCACCTATCCCATCTCTCACCAACACTCTGCTGCCCTGGTCTTCTCTGATACCCCGGTAATTAACTCCTATCTACTAAACCTGTCTCTAAGCTTCTGGATTCCCCAAGGATCTCTGTTTGCTGGCTGATGAACTTCCAGATCAAGGTTATAGGCTGTTAAAGGAACCAGATACTTTTGTTCAGACATTTATATGAGAAATAAACAGAGTAGAACCGACTTCTGTGGCACAATGGTGGTCTAGTAACAGAGCACTATGACATTAGAGAACCTGGTTTTCAGCCCAAGGTCATTACTTAAAACACAAGATTATTGGCCACCTCACACTTCCGGGTACAGGACAACGTATCTGATCGATTCACCTTTGAGGATCTCAAAATCACATGGAATAACGGTGGAGTCAACGGTAACTTAAAACAAACTGAAGACAACGGGACTCAAAGACGTTAGGGTTAGGTTTAGGGTATTGGTTCGATGCTACTGCCTCATTTGTCTTTGCATAGTAGCATTGAAGCCACGAACAGTCGTGAAGAATGATTTAGGGGGCACGGAAGGACTGGGCGTGCAGGGCTCAATCCACACCAGCCCCTTTTACTGCAGACCCTACTTGGAGAATGTGCTTCTAGCAGTAAAGTTAGCTTTCAGCAAGCAACTGGGAGAATTGGAAAAAGATAACATGAGAGTACAAATAACCCGAGGTGCTTACCAAATTCATTGTCACCTTCTTAACATTTTGGAACCAAAGTACTGTACGAGATTCCAAGTTGTCGTCATGTCACTGATGGGGTATTACTACAAAAACAAGATACAGACGTCGTAAAATGACGTCTCACTGTGTCATTACTTGGACTCTGAATCTGTATCTCAGTCTTAAAAATATGGTTTCGGTACATCCCTAATAATTTGCTTTATTTTTTCTAAATAATTGTGCAAAGGAGGGCATTACTGCTCAAATCTTTAAAAATATTTTCAATAAATTCTCTCAAACCATATAACAATGCTAAAAAAACTTGAGAACCTTAATGAAAAAAAAAAAATATATATATATATATATATATATATATATATATATATATATATTGTATTTATTTATTTATTTTTTTAATTTCCTGTCATTTACCTGTCGGGAATACCCAGCCGCTTGACGCTTCTGTAGACAGACAGCGTATTTGCTACATGCCTATAATTAAACCAGAATCTGGAGGTGCAGACCTAGATGAATACAAAAAGCACACAGTTATTAAGAACATTATCGAACATTACATTTATAATCCTAGTAATTCTTTTGCTGATTGTTCTAAATGTATTTCTTGCTTTATATGTAAAGAATAATCAACAGTTAGCTGTGGTTTCGACCTCGTGGCAAAGAATCCTGTGTTTTTTTGTGGAGCTTTAGAGAAGAACCAAAAGCTCCACAAATCTAGCTTTAGCATAATAAATGAAGATCGACGTCTATGAAAACACAAACAATGCAGTAACCCTGGTCCAGCGAATCCAGAACCCTAAACCTAGTGCTGGTGTCAGGTGCGGTCAGTCGACAGAAGTAAAACAGCATCAGCTCTATCTCTACTGCTTTGTGTTGGAAACCATAGCTCACATTTGTATGATGATACATTCTAAAAATGTAATATTGACAGATTTACACGTTATTTATACCTCACAAGTAGTGTTCACGGGATGTATTGAACCGTTTCTGTGCGGCCTGTTCGGTTCGGTACACTTGCGTACCGTTTCGGTATATTTTGTTTATTAAATAATATAAATGCGCGATATTAAGCGTAGCGGAACAATGTTCCTGGGCGAGTTTCCGCACGGACGCTATTGAGTGACGCACAGTAGGGCTGCACGGGTAGCTGTGAGAAATGGCAACAGCGAAAGAGAAGCCAGAGCTTGAAGACCCTCACACCTCACTACGGTCTCCTGTTAGGGAACACTTTGGCTTCTCTGTTAAAATACATAACGGGGATAGACGAGTGGATGAATTTAAAGTTGTATGACGACATTGTTCCATGGAGATCAGGCAGGCAACACATCTAACATTTTCTACTGCTGGAGATATTGTCACTGCAACCAGATCTGTGCTCTCTTCAGAAAATGTGGATAGGTTAATCTTTTTAGCCAAAAACTTAAAAAGTTAGTTTTGTTGATATACAAGCTGAAGCTGTTGCTTGTGTTAAAAGTTTTCAGGTCCTAACTAGTTGCAGTATTTCATTTTTTATTTAAAAAATGTGTATTTGTTTAGAAAGAGTGCAATTTATTTAAAATATCACCCAAATGTGTCACTTTTATTTATTTTATGCAAGAATTCTATTGTGTATTGGCAGCTTTTCAAAATAAAGATTTTGTAAGTTCTTATTGTTTTGTACCGAAAATTAACCGAACCGAGCTCTCCAAGACACTGTACCGAACCGAATACGATTTTAGCGTACCGTTACACCCCTACTCACAAGTCACAACTAATCACACAATTATGAAAGATATGTGAAGCATGCAAAAGCAGCAGCACCAAAGCTCATAAATTTCCTTTCATGCTTAAAAAAACCTTTCTTTTTTCTAAGAAACTGTAGTCAATGAATGCTTCAATGAGAGAAAGGTGGATGTGTTCACGATTATTTGCACTCAAATCTCAGTAATAAAGCTTACCAGCACTGCCCAGTTATTGGTGTGTCCACTGCTAAAAAACTGCCCAGCTTTACTCTAAACACAAGAGAAAAACAATCTGAAAGCAGCCGTGTACAGATGAACAATTTTCCAGTCCATTACTTTTTTTTACTAATGTAAACATAGTGTGAAATAGATGTAACATCACATTAAATCTTGTTAATCCCAGCATGTTTTTCGTCACCATTAAGTAAAATTCTGTTTATAAATGTAAACATTCTACATTTGTGTAAAATATATTTTGCTAGCAGCTTTTAATCTTTATACTATTTTATCAGCTCGAAGAAAAGTGTATTGAATGTTTAAAAAGCCACAATTAAAAGACAAATTTATGTTTTATTATATTGTGGTCATTGAGTAAATTGACATCATTGAGTCATGATTCTGAAATCACTAGCATCTTCACTCTGGACCACTTTTATTTTTACATTTCTATAGAGTAAATAAAACAATATAATGATACTTTATTAACCCAGACGTGATCAGAAATTATTAAACCCTCTAAGAAATTATTAAAGCTCTAAGAACGAGTCAGAAAAAAAGAAGCTTATATCACTAATGCTAACTTAGCACTTCATTAGGACAACGTTCGAATGTCAAAACACGTACCTCAACATAGTTTCCGTTACTCTCTGCACAAGAGGTACAAAAAAGTGAATAAATGCACACAAAAATAGCCAAATAATTATAATAACCCATTGTCGTTCACCACTGATTCAGTGACTGTCAAGATTTTGGAATGCAACCAGGAAGCCACGGTATTCCGGAAGTTCCGGTACAACAGCAAAAGTAAAAATTTCTAAAATAAAAGTCATACCATGTAACGAATATTTGGAAAAGAAATAGGATATATATTTCATAAGTGTCTTTATGAAATTTATATATGAAGTCTCCTTATGAAGTGAAGGAGTCGTCGTGGAATTTAAAGTCCATGATGATGATTATGATGATAACTCTCGTAGCTGTTGTTACTTTTATAGTTTACTTTCCTGAGAGAATATGAAATAATATATCTGCATGCAGACGCGTCCAGATGCTTTGTATTATACTATCACTAAATAATAATAATAATAATAATAATAATAATAATAAGAAGAAGAAGAAGAAGAAGAAGAAGGATGATGATGATGATTATTATTATTATTATTATTATTATTATTATTATATTGAAATAAAGAAATATTGTTATCATCATCATCAGCATCAGAAGTTGTTGTTATTAGGCATATTCATTAACATTAGGGCCATTCAGAATTTGATATTATGTGCAATCTGAAATATAGGTGTTATTTTTATTGTTGTTGTTATGATTCTGGTTATGTTTATTATTAATGATGATGATGATGATGATGATGAATGAACTCTGGAGACGCGCATCATTCGGGCGCGCTTGTCTCGCGCGCGCGCCTCAGTCATTCTGTCGGTTCGCTTGTAGCGCAGGTGGATCGCGCCGTGTTTGCGTCTCGTGCACCGAGAGAAACACTGAAATACTGAGCAAACACAGGGAGAGGTCTGCACCGGCAGGTAACATGCCAATGCCCTCCTCCGACCTGCAGCTGCCTCGTTGCATCTAGTTTGGGGAACGCTGTCGGGAGACTTGTTCAGAGCGCCGAGCTGCATCGCTTCAGACTTTTCTTTCTGCTCCCAGTACTTTCCACGCGACAGAGATGAACACCAACGAGGCAAAGGAGTACCTCTCCAGAAGAGAGATACCGCAACTGTTTGAGGTGAGAACATCTGATCTGTTGCTTCTAGATTAAACTGTGGACATGATGGAGAAGCCTGAAGAAACCAGAGCCCCAGAGCTCATGCATGGGTTCAACTCAACCAAACTGTGTGACTTATGACATTACTGTGCAATAAAACTAGATCGTCCGTACTTGAGTTCAAGCCTGATTCATAAGCATCAGAAGAACAAAATGCTCTCTGGAGATGTCAGTACTGGTGCTAAACTTCAGCTCAAGTCCTGGACAGATGGACAGATCCTAACACCACATGATCTCATGTTTTATCCTTCAGTGGGATTTAGAGTCAATTCTCTTGAAGCAAGTTTTTAAGTGTAGGAGGAAACAGAACCGAGCAGGTGAACATGCAAACTCCATCTGGAAAGGACTTCAACCAGCCTCGAACCAGTGAGCTTTTAACTGAGAGATAGCAGGTCACCTCCACGCTTCCTTTATTGTTTACTTTATCCTTTTCTGTGAGCCTCAGCAGATTGCTTTCATACAACACTTTTAAAAAACTGATGGGGAAAAGATGGGGGTGGGTGGGTAGGGTCAGATGCGAATTAATAAGATTCTGTGGAGTGTCTAACTGCTTCTTAAGCGTCTTCAGAGAGCAATCTAGAGATAATTTGCTGAGATGCTTCTTGACTGTTAATTACAGTCTCGGGTGATCATTGTTAACAGTTGGAGCACAATCAAACAGCTGATATTTGAAATAAGGCACAGTTTCAGTCTGTTTACTTCTGTTTAATCAATTATTGTGGTCGGCAAAATATCAAGCTGTTTGTACTTTGTGTGTTGTCCATCATCCAATGGTGTCCATAGTCAAGGACCCCCTACCCCTCGAAATCACTTAGATATCAACTGATTCTCTATGGCCTTGCCAAACTCCTCCCATACCCTGGCTGCAGTCGTCTTGGGTATCATCCTCAGGAGTTACACAAGTCAACTGGACCGAACTCCTTCTTCAGCATGATGGCATACCTACCATTTGTGTTCTCAAGGTTCGAGATTTCCAACAGAAATGGCCACAGCTCAGAGCATCCTCATAAACAAAAGAGATGGAGAACATGGTTCATTGCAGTCAATATCTGGGTGAAGCTCTGCCGAAGATGGAAGTTGGAGACCTTTCCGACAAAGAGTTCTGCTAAACATTGCCAACAGTCCCTTACAGTATGTTTTGTTTCCCCAAGTCTGTCCCTCCTTTCTGATCAGTTGGCAGCTTCATTTGTTTGAGCATGGTGTTTGTTATGGACCAGCAGTGCTCACAAGAGACAGAGAGAGAGATCTTCTCTCATTTACTGGAGGAAAACCCGAATAACATTCTTAACTGAGTCAAACACGTCCAGAATTGTGTTAGTCCTGTGTTAAACTCTTCGCGATTATGTCAGATGTAATCCAGGAAATATATTGTGTAGGTTTCAAAAAGGTAATGCGATTTTGATTACAAACACCAAATCAGTGCCATCTAGTGGTGAAAAGAAATGATAACCCTTGGTAGAACAAGACCTGTGGTAGGGCTTGTGCTTTTCAAGGTTCAACAGCACAAAACGTGCTTGGAGGAGTGTATAATGTTTTATACAACTTTCACATTTTCGTCCCTGTATTTGCTTTTTGGGGGAATTTATGATTTTTTCTTTTGTCTCAACACTTATGATTTTTGTTATAAAACATAAATATGTTTTTATGTTTCAATGTGGAATTATCTTATAATTAATTTACTTAATTAAATGTAACTTAAATATTTGAAAAAAAAAAAAGAAGAAGCTGGGGTTGCCCAAAACATCGCCCAAAAAACTGTTTTAGGGCACATTTATAAGAGCATATTGTAAAAGACTTTTAAGTGTTATTATTAGGTAACAGAAGATATAAATGTTAAAATGATCTAAAATACAACTGAAATTACTTCATAACTAACCATCTATTATCTAAGAGTGTTGTCAACAAAATCAGCTTCTTTACAGCTCTGCCAAATATCCTGAGTGACAGCGGTGCAAATGTTACATTTATAAAACATCAAAATTATTTTTGACCAGACGTCAACCCCCTAAAGCTCCGGGCAGGTCAGGAAACCAATTTATTTTTGCATTCTATTTCAAGTAAATGTTTTTATTTGGGGTTTTCTTTTGGGATTTCCCCGTTGTTCACAACTGAGTGCCAGGAGGGAAACATGTGCGCAGTTGCTGGACCAAACTAAAGGTTTTTCTCTTGTTTCCCAGAGTCTGCTGACCGGCTTAATGTACTACCGACCGGATGACCCCATAGAATATCTTGAGACGTGCCTTAAGAAAGTGAGGGATCTCGGAGGCTCTGAGAAGGTCCGGTGGGACACATTTGTTGGGCAGGAGAAGAAATCCTTACCTCCTCTCAACGGTGGCCAGTCACGGCGATCTTTTTTCCGAAATGGTGAGTGGGAGGTGTTTTATCTCTCCTGGAAACTTTAGTGTTTACCCCTCAGAGATGAAAAGCTCAGTCAGGCTCTGTCCTCCGATCGAAAACATCTGATTTCACTTCCAACTCCAACAGAAACGACATTCTGATGAAAGATGAGCTTTTGATGGTAGTTTTGTGTCACGTTTATGTATTTAGGGGACGTTTTTTATCCAAAACGACTTACAGTACGGGAGTAAACGTAAGCAGTTTGTTACAAGGTCGGATTAGCCATGAGACATGCACTTAGAGTTGATTTAGAATAAATTCAGTGCTTTTTAAAATTATTATTAGTTATAAATAATTAGTAATAAATGCGTTTGAAGTCCAGTGAGTAAATGATCTGCACATTTCCATTTACAAATCATTGACTTGTTTTTCATCTGGCATGTAATGATCTCATTATTGTACTGGCGCTCTGCTCCTCATGTTTAATTAGTTGATTATTCGATTGTTCATGCCAAGGTATTTATTCTCCCTGTGTTTCCTGTCCAGTGTGAGTCTCTATGGTTCTTGCTTTATCGTCTGAGTTTATCTTCTGAAAACATTTACTGAAGTAAAAAGGTCCCAAAATCCAGGTGATGAGCGTGAGTCTGAAGGAAGAAAGCTGAGTCTGGCTTTGAGGTGAGGGATTGGCTCGTAAGGGCAGTGGAGTCAGGGGTGTAGTCGTGAGTCAGCACTGGATCCGTGATTTCACACTTCCATGTAAAATCTGTTGTTTTTAGACCAACCACAATGTTATTTAGGAATGCAGTTCCTTTACCCGCCACAATATTAACAACATTTTGTACACTACACTGTTACCGGTTCTGCTACAGCGCATTGATGTTTTTAACATAAAACATGTACAGTTGTCAATAATAAAGATTATTAAATCAATTTTTAGTGGATTGAGCCAATCCCTCACCCCAAAGCCAGACTCAGTTTCCTTCTTCAGACTCACGCTCATCGCCTGCACCACAGTTTACGATCTCAGACCCTCTCCTGTGTGACACTTATCCCATGAAGCTCTCCACCATCATCCACCACCACTGGAACACCTCTATTGCCACAAGTCCTACAGAGTGTTGGTGGCATAAATCATGGTTTGAAATGAGATGCTCCTGTTGCAGAAGTAAAATGTTTGAGTTAGAACAGCATTCACCTGCACCGAGGGTTCATACTCTCATCTTATGTGTATTGATTACATCGTTCCGTGTGTGCTTTAGCTCATTTCATTTAGTGAATCCTGCAATGAGCATCGGAGTGAAGGTGGAGTGGGGGCAGGGCTAAGTACAGGGTGTTATTGGTTACTCCAATAACATTGGATTTAAAGGCATTCAGAGTTGGGAAACGTTCAGATGTTTAAAGTGTGTGCACCAGAGGTCTGTCTGCTTTGCCCTTGTTCCCGGTGACCAATCCCTCAGTCACATGGGCGATGTTTTAGTGTGGCTGTCATGTTCAATTATCCTGATCGCTGCTGCACATATCCCTGAGTTTTATGAAGCCTGTTTAGTGGTAGCACACTTTCTTTTTGTGGTAACACCATCACACCAGCGCTTCCTTGACGAGGGCATTGTGTGTCAATATTTCACGACCCCGTCGTTGATCATCTTTGTTTGTAAGGACAGTCTGGGCACTAATGCTCAATACTCCGGTGAAGAAGCTCTGTGTTTGTTCTGAATGAAAAAGAGAACATTACATTGACAATGAGAAAAAATTATCAGTGTTTATGTTCTGAATGTAGCTCCTCCCTCTGTCAGTGACGTGCAGTCAGAGGAGGTAAGTACCTTACCTGGAATTATGGGGATACAAAATAATCAAAATTGTTGTATTTAATCAGTAATGTGTTCTTTATAATTGAATTTCACATTTACACAATGCCAGATTACGGTGCATCGTGTGAAATGTGACAGTATTAAAATGTTCACAACTACATGAGCGGAATTAACGTAGTTTAGCTGAAGTGTTTATTTAATCTTCAACGGTATGTGTGTAATCCGCAAGTGTGTCTAACACGGTTGGAGCCAAACCGCGACGATTGCCCCACTGTGGATGGCCGCAGATTGATTTACACCCAATGCAAGTCTATGGGGAAAAGCTGAGCTTTAAAAATTATTTAGTCATAAATTACGTTATTTACACAAACGGTTTTTAATGAAAGCATTATTTCAAAAGTTATCTTTACACCGAACAAAGTTCAAAGGGTGTTTTTTTGCTTCAATTTTATTTTCGTGTTGCAAAAACTGTGATTGACAGCTATGCTGACTTACCACAGTGTTCACATCGTGAGAAAGATCATTCATGCTGGCAACGATCAAATTCAGAGAAATCTTTCTCAAATCCTTCCTTAAAATGACAAAATAAGTTGTATATAACAGCTGAGTGTGCGAGTCAGAATCGAGGCGGAGCTCTGGACCATGATGGTTCCATCTTTATCAGGAAGTCACATGGGCTGGTGTGCACTGCTCAATGAAGAGCTCTGCAGTGGCTTCTTAGTGCAATGGCAGTAGGCGGCGTCATGGCGTTCATATTTATTTACAGCATTTAACTTTAAGCCTGAAAAACTGTGGGCTGAGGCATACAAGCTCAAGCTAGGGGGCGCTGTTATTCACTTCTGCTAAAGAATAGTCCCCACTGAGACAGAGAAACTTTTCAACCTCAATAAAGAAAATGCACACTTCTACAAAGAAGTGATCGATTGTTTTCTTCAGAAGGAGTGACACATAGATGTAATTTTTATTTAAAGGCAAGTCCATAAAAACGTTAATTGTATGCAAAAGTACAGTTTATATTAGAGTTGTTCCGATTCCGATACCAGTATCAAAAATGCTGCCGATACCACAAAAAAATCTGGCATCGGTATCGGCGAGTATTTGAGTCCACGTACCGATCTGATACCATTTTCCTAAACATAACATAGTTATGCCCGCTAGCTTTGCTTATCGCTGCAAAGCGGAAATCGCTGCTCAGAATGTAAGCACAGGAAGTTGTGCCGTGTTGCCACAAGCAACCAATGAGAAGGACAAACATTGGAAGCTTCATTCAAACAAAGAGAAAAGTTTACACAAGTCAGCCAACGAGCAATAAAGATAACCGACAGGATTATCGAGTTTATTGTACTGGATGACCAGCCACTGTCAGTGGTCGAAAACGTGGGCTTTCGCCTCTTAATTGAACATTTGGAGCCCCGGTACAGTTTGGCTGGTCGCAAATATATCTCCGAAACAGCGCTCTCTAAATTATATGAGACAGTGCCTGAACACATTTCATGTAAACTAAAGGACGTGCGAACTATCAGCTTCACTACTGACATCTGGAGCTGTACACAGTGACGCAGTCACCTTTTACTCTTCAAAGTGCAGCGCTGCAGGATAACGAGTTTTGCGGCTCGCACACGTCCATAGCTGAATCAATCGAGGGTATGCTTGTGAAGTGGAATATTTCTAAATCCCGTGTTCATGTTCAAAGCCATGAAAAAAACAGATGAGCTCCTCCACCTCGTCTGTAACGGAAGTGATCCCCTCAGTTACAGTTCTAAAATGGCTTCTTGCTCGGGAGAGCCAGGAGGACACTGGTATAAAAACAATGAAAAACACTCTTCTTGAGGCCGTCAAGAAACTATTCGCAACCATCGAGGAAGAGCCCTTGTATGCAGTTGCCACTCTCTTGTATCCACATTTCAAAGATAGGGTATGTCTATTAAATTTTTTTTCATGTCCATATTGATTATTGTCATTTCCATATTGAGTATATCTGAAGCACAGCATAAAATAATTTATTTTAAATTATAAAATGCAATGTCAATTAATACAGGGCTAGTAGTATCTACAGCTGTATATACAGATACACACCCAGGTATCGGATCAGTACTCGGTATCGGCCGATACCCTGAGCCCAAGTATCGGGATCGGTATCGGGAGGGGAAAAATGGAATCGGAACATCTCTAGTTTATATATGGAAAAAATGTTTCAATTAATCTTTAGACAAAACACGCTAATGGTTGGCAAAGAAATGAATAATGAATAAGCTACTGTTTTTCTATTTCAATCTCACAGGAGAACTGAAAAGTAAAGAAACAATGAAAGAAGAAAAATATATACAGGAATGTACATATATACATTTCAGGCTAGAAGAAAACCTTTTTTAAAAGGTTTATCAAACATGGGACGAGACTTTAAAAGCAACTCTCTAGGGGTCATGCTTGTGAAAAAGAAAAGGTAAAAAAAATTATTTTAACAGCATAGATTAATTCATTAGATAGATTCATGCGACTGTCAGGCTTGTGTCTGTGTTTTCTTAGTTTTCTCCATTTCTCTGTGGCACCCATCACTCACTCAATCATCTACTTCAATCAATTACTCAATCAATCACCTTTATTTGTCACATACACTGTTACATGTAGCGAAATGGGACACCTCTGGCCACAGACATAGATAGGGTGAGGACAGGCCAGTGTTGAGAGGTAGTATTTAAGAAAGAAACAAAAAAAAAGAAAGAAACAGAGAAATGGATATAAATATATACTGTTCTTCAAACGGCAGTGTGGAGCAGGTTCAAAAAAGCCACTGCAATCAAGCACATATAGACAAATACAGGAAGAGAACATTGCAGGAGGGGGTAGGGTCCAGGGAAGTGGTGTAACCGCTGTAGTCAGCAGCCTAAATTTCCTGCTGCCAAGACGGCGCTGTACTTATGGCCTGTCAGATTACAGCGGTGGTCTGATCCCCTTGAGTCTGATCCCCCAGTGTTCTCTTCTCATCTGCTCTTCTTCTTTACATTCTCTCATTTCCTCACTGTCGAGGAACGCTCCCTGTCTCCGTGATACCTGACTTGGTACACCTAGTTGTGTATCTCCTGGGTTCTTCATCTCTTGATCTGCTCCTTGCACTTTCCCAAAACGGGGTTCCACTGTTTCCTGACTCTGCTTCCCTCTGTTGACTCTGAGGTTCATGAAGTCACTTGCAATGCTCCCTTTAAGGGATGTTCCTATTCTACCCTGGTGTTTTAAAGTGTGTATAGTTTGTAATCGTTGTCAATGCTTTAGTTCACTACAAACAAATCAGCAAAGGAAAAGGACAGCAGTTCTGTGCATTTCACTTCTGAACAGAGTACAAAGAACAGATCATTAGAACTTTACCATCAATTTCATTTGCTGAACACGGCACAATTCAGCAGACAGGGCTGCTGTAAATGATGTAACAGGATACTACTTTAAAAATCTTGTTGGAAACCATGTACATTCCTCCAAGTCCTTTGTACCACATATATACCATTCACACTAACTGCGTTCTTCTGTGTCACAGTTCTCCCTGACAGCCCCAACTTCCCCTATCGGAGATACGAGCGCCTCCCTCCCATCAACCAGTTCTCCATTGAGAGTGACTCAGACCTGTCCGAAACAGCAGAACTTATCGAGGAATACGAAGTATTTGACCCCTCAAGACCCAGACCCAAAGTCGTCCTCATTATTGGTAAGTCCCAAGACTCTTTACTCCCTGTTTCCGTTATAAGAACCTTTAAATTAATAAAGCACACACACGAGCAATATATATATACAGCATGAAGAGAGATGGGTATGATACTCGAGGCAGGAATGCATCAAGTTTGTACTTTTAAAATAGGATAGGATTGTAGGATTCTTTATTTCATTTTTTTGGTTCAATTCGTCTACAAAGAGGGAAACAAACATTTATTTTTATTTTATTTTAATTCGTCTTCTGTTCTGTACCTGGCAAAGAATGTTGTTCAACGCATGCGCAGCTCTGGATTTCTCAGAGAACTTGCTCGAAAACCAGCCCTTCTCTGCAGACACAACTGCACATCCAGTCAAGTGTTCACTAAAAGCCCATCAGAATGCTCCAAAGTCCTGGTGAATACGTGAAGCACAGAATACAACTGCGTTATCCAGCAACACGGATGCCAGTTACCAGTATAGCATTACTTCCGGTAGGCACCGTTCTAGAAGACCTCAGCCTTGTGTCCAAACACTTACGCTGAAAAGCATTCATTTATCAAACTAGAATTCATATTTGCAGAAGTGAACTTAGCGATAGAGTTTTCAACCAATCTGGGGATACATACATGCTTTCGTTCCCGGTGGTGAAAGTATAGTTGGCAAATACCACGGCTCTGGGCAGATGGGCATCACGGCACTTGGAGGCTGAAATTACATCAAGTCTGGAACGAGAGAAGGAGTCGGCGTCAGTGCCACTCAGAATAATATATATATATACACATGTGATGAATCGAAGAATAGCTTTCCTTTTAAACAGTGAGTGCAGGCTTTCCTTTTAAACAGTAACAGGATTACCAGAGCGGGGCAAGACCAAGGCAGCTAAATCAGGTGCAGAGTAGAGTAGAGCAGGGGCACAGCGATCGACACCGAAAGCAGCAGTAAAATCAGGCGTAACGCTAGAGAGTCGGCATACGTGAACTGTAGATCTGACACCGGAGTAAGCAGAAGAAAGGGTTGTGCTGAGGAGACCCGGATTGGAGTGAAACACAGAGATTGGGTCCAGCTGAAGTAGTGATTGACAGAGTGGAGAGTGATTGGGTGCAGGAGACAGAGAAAAGGAAGAAAACACGAAAAGACGTGTATCAATGCTCCTTTTTAAAAGTGGATAGATCGATTAATCTTGATATTATGGTGCTCCAGAATGACAATTATGTGATTAACATTTCTGCCCTTTCCATTAACCAGCAACAAAGCTGCTGTACCTCTCGATAGTAGCGTTGACTTTATTATAAAAACACTGCGTGTTTCTATGGAATCTGAATTGTAAAACAAGACAGAGAAGTGATTGCAGGACGCTTCACTGGTATATTAACATTCCTTTGAGAAACTGGTCACAACAAATGGCTGGAAGTGAGTCATGGCTCTCTGTAGCCTCTGCTTTGGCACACCAATGAACCATTAGCTAAAGGAGTACAAGCTCTTAAGATTTTAGAGGTGATTAGGTGCATTGGGACACATTATCACGTGATTATTTTTAGAGTTGAGCCAGATTCTCGGCTGAAATGAGTATCCGGCACAGATAAATCACTTTTGCCGAGTATGAGTATCATACGAGATACTAGATAATATCCGTGCTCAGATTGAATAAAAATTCTCATTGGGTAGTTTACTGTGTCTGCGTCTGTGATAGCTAGTCACAGCGCCCCTCCCCTACACACACACACACACACACACACACACACACACACACACACAGAACACTGAGAAGAGAACAGCACGCTCTTTCTCTGTTCTTTCCCTTAGTCACTCAGGTTTGCGGGTTTTTTTCCGTCAACGTTTAGGCTTTCTTCAGCTTCAGGTTTGTTCTTTACTTTGGTTTGTTTGTAGTACTTACTTTTTAACCAGTAGAGTTGTGGTAAACGTGGGTTTTTTCAGACGTGGTGCTTGGTAAAAGCGACTCGCATCTCTGCCTGTCTTACACGCTTTGCACTGCAGCATCTCAGTTCACCTACAAGTGTCCAGTCTGAGCGTGTTATTAGCACAGTTGGAAAGGTGGTCAGTCCACAGCGTGCAAACTTAGACCCTAGCAATGTAAACAACTGGTCTTCATTAAAGTCAATGCAGATCTGAAAAACAGCGTCGGACTATTTGATCCGTAGAACACAGCCCCCCCCTCTCTCTTTCAGTCTCTCTCTTACTCACTAACTCACACATACCTGGTGTGGAAATAAAAAAATAAAAAAGAACCAAAAAATAATTAAATCAATAAATATAACACTGCTCAAGGTTAAAAAAAGTTGAAATGAAAACTCGCATTAAAATGAAATACTTGCAACCGCATGTGTTGTATTCAATGTTGCAAAACTTGTTCTGTATATAGTTCTGTATATAGTTTGTTATCATGATCAAAACCACTGATCTGAAGCTCAATGCTGATGCTGTAATGTAAATAGTTTTCTAATCAGCAATAAATATAACAATTTCTAATCAACCCATATCAATTGCACGTTTAAAATAACATACAGGTTAAAACCCCGCCCATTTCAAGCCAGCATGACCCACTTCCAGGTTAAATCCCACCCACCTCTGGGTTATGCCCCGCCCCCTCCGAGTACAGATACAGATACAGATAATTCATATGGTTAACAGATACAGATAATGCTGTACTCACTCCCTAATTATTTTTAGGGTTGTTCTGATTCTGATACCAGTATCAAAAATGCTGCCGATACCACAAAAAAAATCTGGCATCGGTATTGGCGAGTATTTGAGTCCACGTACCGATCTGATACCATTTTCCTAAACATAACCTAGTTATGCCCGCTAGCTTTGCTTATCGCTGCAAAGCGGAAATCAATTCTTCTTCGCTGCTCAGAATGCAAACACAGGAAGTTGTGCCGTGTTGCCACAAGCAACCAATGAGAAGGACAAGCCTTGGAAGCTTCATTCAAACAAAGAGAAAAGTTTACACAAGTCAGCCAACGAGCAATAAAAATAACCGACAGGATTATTGAGTTTATTGTACTGGCTGACCAGCCACTGTCAGTGGTCGAAAACGTGGGCTTTCGCCGCTTAATTGAACATTTGGAGCCCCGGTACAGTTTGCCTGGTCGCCAATATATCTCCGAAACAGCACTCCCTAAGCTTTATGAGACAGTGCGTGAACATATTTCATGTAAACTAAAGTAACTATCAGCTTCACTACTGACATCTGGAGCTGCAACTCGAATCTTTACTGTCTTTACTGAGTTTAACAGCACACTGGGTAAACACACTCTTCAAAGTGCAGTGCTGCAGGCTAACAGGTTTCGCGGCTCGCACGCGTCCATAGCTGAATCAATCGAGGGTATGCTTGTGAAGTGGAATATTTCTAAATCCTGTGTTCATGTTATTTTGCGCGATAACGCAAGCAACATGAAAAAAGCCATGAAAAAAACAGATGAGCTCCTACACCTCGTCTGTAGTGGAAGTGATCCCCTCAGTTACAGTTCTAAAATGGCTCCTTGCTCGGGAGAGCCAGGAGGACACTGGTATAAAAACAATGAAAAACACTCTTCTTGAGGCCGTCAAGAAACTATTCGCAACCATCGAGGAAGAGCCCTTGAATGCAGTTGCCACTCTCTTGTATCCACATTTTAAAAATAGTATCAGAACATTTCTAATAATTTTCTCATCTGTTCCCTCTCAACTCAAGTTTAAACAAATCAAATCCCTTTTATTTACTTTATACCAAAGAAATGGAATCAAAGCAGGTGCAATGTTAAAGGACAAATATAAATTGATTTCATCTCTCAGTCGGAGCTTATTCTGTCTTTTCTAACTCAGTTGGGATATTTGGTGGAATTATAATTCTCTGTTTGGCCGCGCACCACCTGTTTACTTTGAAGGTGCTCCCTGTCAATACCTTTAGCAGGATTAGCCATCCCTGTTTAGAATGATTCTTCACTCTGTGTTTCGAGGCTCTGCCTTGTTTATCTGCCGGTCCCTAATTCCTCATTAAACAAAAGAATATCAATGGAAGCAGTTCTCTCTTGCCCTGGCCCTGGAGATTTACTCCAAATGACCCACTGACCCCTGGACAAAAAGTAACCGTACATCAGATAAACACTGAAAACACTGAGCTGCTGAAAAAAGCCACCTAAGATTAACACTGATCCAACATTTCACACAGAACAGCGAAAATACAAAAGCTAGAAACAAAGGTGCTGTGCCGACTAAACGTAGCTTCTTGAAATAACATCAAACACTGCTCTGTGGTATGGTGGTCAGTTAGCTATATACCAGGCCAACAGTGCCTCAATCTGTTTACTGTTTCCTTCTGTGCTATCAAAATAAAGGCCCAAACAAAGTAAATGTTCGTAACAGTAGTTAAAATTACTAAAACCACTAAAGCCTCCAGATGAGCTTTCCCCATGGATATTAATAGATATATTACACCACTTTCATTTCCTTTCTTCTAAAATGTTGTAAATTGAACAGAATCATTGTCAAGTATGCATGTAATCATGAGTCATGGCTTACTTATTACGTAATACTGCATTGATTGCTACTTTTTTATCAGCTCTAAACAAGTACACCCCACAGGAGAACAGTTGAACTGAAGCAGATTGCCCTTTAGAGAGGAGGCAAAGTCCCCACAGCAGAATGAGGCATGGTAAAGAAAGAACTATAACAGTACGAGTGCAATCGGTAATCAACTGTGCGTCAGAGGTCACACCTGAGCAGAGTAAGAGGCCAATGGGACAGGGAACGATTACACAGCGAAATCAATTAGAAAAAGCAATCCTAACAGTACTCCCCACCTAACGAGCACCTCACAGAAAATTGAAAAAATAAGTGATTGGTGAAAAACGTTTCTAGATGGAACGTAGGAACTAAAACCCTGACATACATTGTTTTACCTATCAGCATGGACACTGTCTCCACCCAGCCCAGAGAAGGGAGCTGAGGACGTATGCCTGGGAGGAAGGTAAACGATCTTAAAGCAAGGGAAAGAAAAACAGGGTGAATGACACGATGTACTGCTGGAGGAAGAAGGGAACACGGGATCAAAAACTACATATGTATTTTATTTACTTTATTAACAAAGGAAAGACAGCGGCTCTTAATGGGACCGATGGAGGAGACACAGAGATCCGAGAAGGCCAGGAGCATTAAAGTGTTCAAATTGTAGATCTGAAAACTGGTGGTGGTTGATGTCGAGATATAGATGAGGACTGAGACATAGATTTGAGCACGAGCAAAGGTTTTTTTAACGCCGTTCTTGAGGTTCCCGCAAATGAGAATGGTCTTAAGAACTGTGAGAATGCGTACCCCGTGGCATCACCCCCTGAGTGCAAAACATTCAGATTGTTGGACTCTTAATTAATGTGTGTTTGAGCACTCCTGAAATTGCATTTTAATTTGTTGTACTTGAATGTGATCTGCTCTGTGTATGTATCATGATGATGTCACGCTATTTGGGTTAAGTGTTTGTGACTTCAGTTTAGTATTGATTTAATTAATTTCAGACCCTAATTGGATGGTGATTTCCTTGTCATGGATTGATGAGGCAGGAGTTCAGCTGTTCAGGGGACCAGAGAGAGCTGAAGAAGCAGAACGAGGGCAAGGGGTAACAGAGCCCCTTTAAGGCAATCTGGCCAAAATCGCAAATGAAACAACAGTAAAAATGGGCAAACCGAAGAAAGCGCTCGAGGGACCCCAGTTTATGCAGTGGGCCAATCCAACACAACGCACACCTTACCAGGGACCATAGTAGTGCCAGTGTTGGAACTTATGTAACCCAGAAATGGAACCGAGCTGATACAAACATATTTCGGCCCTAATGAAAGCTTGTTTCCAAGAAGGTGTTTCAACACTCAGCACACATGATTGACGTGGGTCTTTAAATTGGGGGAAAATATGAGAATGTCATCCAAGTAGAGCAAAACAAAAATGTTAATGATATCTCTGAGAACATCATTGACCAAGCACCGGAACACAACGGAAGCGAGCGTTCGACAAGCCGAACATCAGAACCCGCTAAATGTGTCAGAGTTGTGAAGTGGAAACATTAGTGGCCTGCTGGATTTCCTGCTGGATATACACAGCTATTCAGCAGTTTGAGAGCGTCTGAGAGTATTTGTCTTTCAGTCTAGGAAAACTCCATGAAATGCCCAATGGAAGGGTGAAAGGGTGGAAGTGGGGTAGCTTTAACAAATTTCACATATATTTGAAAGGAAGTTGCTTAGATATGCCTTAGAGTACCCCAGGAAGTGTGCTGGACCACCTCGTCAGGCAGGTCTCAGTACTTGAGTTTGATTGATGCATTCTCACCTGCCAAAACGAAGCTTACCAGAAGATAAAAAGAACAAAATGTGAAAGCATGAGATAACTAGTCACTGCGTCATTCCTGATTGTGCTAGAAGCAGCATTTTATAGGCCACCACGATGATGACCATCCAAATCAAATCAGATCAAATCACTGTTATTGTCACATCATCAGCAGCACGTGTGCTGTGATGAGTGAAAAGCTTATGTGCTGGCTCCAGACAGTGAAAAAATACACAACATGCAACAACATACTCCCAAAGGGAAACAAAACAATGTACAATTGCAATGTTGACAGCAATACGTATAAGACAATGAGTATGTGAATAGATGTTCCTGAAGTTGTAGGCAGTATTGTTATGAGTATGGATTGATTACAGGGCAGTGCATGCTACATGTTGATGGTGTGCAGTGAGTGGTATGAAAAGAGTTTGTGTAAGGTGTATGGGATGAAGTCTAATGGTCTGTGGGAAGAAGCTTTCCTTCAGTCGGCTGGTGCGTGACCGGATGCCTCAGGGTAGTAGAGAAAAGAGTCTATGGCTTCGGTGGCTGGAGTCACTGAGGATTCTCTTGGCTTTCCTCATGCACCGCCTGGTGTAGATGTCCTGGAGGGAGGGAAGCTCACCTCCTATTACCCGGCCAGAGTTCGCACAATCCTTTGTGGACCTTTGCGATTGCTGCTGGTGCTGTTTCCATACCAGGTGGTGATACAGCCAGTCAGGATGCTCTCTACAGTGCACGTGTAGAACGAGCGGAGGATGTGGGGGCTCATTCCAAACCTGCTGAGACGCCTGAGGAAGAAGAGGCGTTATTGTGCCTTCCTCAACACTGCGTCTGTGTGAGCAGTCCATGTCAGATCCTCAGTGATGTGAACTCCAAGAAACTTGAAGGTGCTGACCCTCTCAACTGGTGGTGATGGGAGTGTGCTCTTTCTTCTCTCTCCTGAAATCCACCACCAGCTCCTTGGTTTGGCTGATGTTGAGTGAGAGGGAGTTCTCCTGGCACCATAACCAGAGAGTTCGCCTCCTCTCTGTAGGCCGTCTCATCATTATCTGTGATTAGGCCCACCACCGTTGTGTCATCAGCAAATTTAACGATGGTGTTGGAGCTGTGTTTGGATCTACAGTCATGTGTGTACAGGGAGTACAGAAGTGGGCTGAGAACACAGCCCTGCGGAGCACCAGTGTTGAGGATCAGTGTGGATGAGGTGATGTTGTTCATTCTGACCACCAGTGTAGACCCAGAGCCTGGAGTTTCTCCACCAGCTTGGTAGGCACAATGGTGTTGAATGCTGAGCTGTAGTCCACAAACAGCATTCTCACATATGAGTTTTTGTTTTCCATGTGAGACAGAGCAGTGTGTAGGGTGAGAGCAATTGCATCATCAGTGGATCGGTTGTTTCTGTATGCAAATTGTAGAGGGTCAGTGTGAGCGGGCAGTACAGAGCAGATGTGGTTCTGCTTCTCAAAGATGGGTGTCAGTGCAACCGGACGCCAGCCATTCAAGCAGGTAGTTTTAGCTGATTTCGGTATTGGCACAATAGTAGCGGTCTTAAAGCACGTGGGAAATCCACTACAAATCTTGAAATGTTGAAGTCTTTGGTGAACATCACTAACTTGAAATTCCACAACAGCGAAGAGCGAATGACATTTGCTTATTTGGTTGTGTGGAGGAACACTTGCACAGCTGCTGCTCGCCAGGCTCATATGTATGCTCTGTTTAGTATGCATGGCGGGCAGATCATTACTTAGTGTTTCCTGTCTTTATTAGCATCTCCAGAGGAAATGGGATGCATTTGAAATAGGTGAACAGCAGAGTTTAGACTTAAAACAGACAATGAAGATGCTGATCTCAAGAGGCACAGCGTTTCTCAGTTTAGGAGTTGCTACAGAGAAAGCAGCCGAGCCCTCGGAACAGTTTACAGTCTTTACCTACAGAAACAAGAGAAATGTGATCTTGCTTGACCCTGTTAAAAACCTTACTATTATGTTATAAATAATGAGTTGCACCAATCTATCTAGTTATTTAAAAGAAAAAAGGTTTACCTTTGTCTAAAAAAAAACAGGGTCTTCGTGTTTCTGTTTACATACATCTTGCATGTAATTTATGTGTGGCATGATTCTGGTGTGAGCCTCCTTTTGTTATTTTGTGTTTTTAGTTCCCAGTTAGTCCTTAGCCCTATTAATAAAGTTTTCTGTTTAGTTGTCTGCATTTTAAAAAATGTGCAAAAAAACTGAAAAATTCTGATGTAAATAGCAAACATAATGGTTGCCAGAACTGAACCTCGAGGCACACTCGAGGCGCAAATGCTTCACCAATTTTTTGAAATTCCAAGTTTTCTGTGAATCCGGTGCAATGGCCACAACACTTGTCCAATGTTCCAGGCAAGAAATAAAAATAGAATGGTCTACACTGTGGAATGCATCTGTTTAATCCAGTAAAACCAGAGCAGTAAAGTCCCCTGAATGGCATGATAACAGAAGGTAGTTCAGATCTCTTGGCAGACCTGTCTCAGTGGAGCAATAGAACAAATACAAATGGAAAACACGAACCAATAACATGAAAAGACCAGGAAGTGCAAACCAAAATTAGCTTTACGGTGCAAAGAACCAAGTTTAGCCGAAGCTGGGGGATAAGCTCCAGAACATATCCAAAGACTTAAAGATTCATTACTGTTTTCAAATTTAACATGGAAACAATAAAGATTGGTTTATTTTACTAGCTTTAGGTTTCGTCAGATAGATCCAATGCTGTTTCTTAAGCCTCCTGTGTATCTTCCCCAACAGGCGGCCCTGGCAGTGGTAAAGGAACTCAGTGTCTGAAGATCGCAGAACGCTACAGCTTTGAATATGTTTCAGTGGGTGAACTGCTCAGGAAAAAGATGATCCACAATGCCACCAGCAACAGGAAGTGGAGCCTGATTGCCAGAATAATCACCAACGGGGAGCTGGCGCCACAGGTATGCTCTGTTTGTGTGCACAAAGGTGTCTAGGGTTTAACACATGTTCAAGATCATAATAGTTTAGTAGAAGTGATGTTCATATAACAATTTGTGGGAGGAGTGATTAGGGTCTGACACCCTGCGATTAAATACGCCATTAACTCACACCACTGTTAACCGATCCAACCTCACTTCCCTCATCATGGCTTTAGCTTCCACTTCTTCACTCGGGGGATGGGGGGGAGACTTCATCATGCTGCTGGCTATTTGTCAGCAATTCAGGTTCATATGATCAATCGACTTGACTTTTTTCCCCAAGTAAACCACTTGTTTAAAGTCGACTGTGTGTAGTATTTTCTGTGCCGCTACTCTATCGCCCTTATCTATTCACGATCTGCACAATGCCATCAGTGAAGATGGTACGCTACGTGCAATACTACCAATGACCAGTGTTTCAGTTTCATCGTCTAACCCCTTTATATTTGTTACTCTAGTTGTTTGTTTCAGGTTTGATGCATGAGGTGTCATCTGGTGCAAAAGTTAATGCTAAAAATACCAGCTGCTTTGCATCATGCATCATCTCTGGGCTGCTTCAGAAGTCAGAAATGGTTGCATTTGGTTGTACAAACTACAATCATGCGCTGACTGATGCAGCAGCTATTTTTAGAGCTTTTTGATACCGACGCTAGATCTCGGCTTCAAATGAAGCCATCCACATCACGATTCGCCACGCTTCAATGTGTTCTGCCTCCAGCTCTCATCAGCAGCATACATATGTCAACATCTCAGCAAACACAACTTTATTTTTGTAAAAATTAATGAGACGTAATCTAGGCTACCTTGGTGAGTTTCTAACTGACCAGGTTGAATGTCTCGCATGTTTTTGTTTTTAAGACATATGTAATACAGGAAACGCTGAATTATGTAATTCTTCTGAGAAGCACAAGAGAGCTGTGTAAAATAAAGTTAAAGAGCAGATGTTTACGCAAAAACTCTGGAAACTTCCATCTGCCCTCAACATCTAAAGCAATCTTTCTGCACTTAAAAATGGTGGCTTCATACTCTAGTCACAGATTATCTGCCTTTGTGTCGCCATTTTCTTTGTGACTGTGATTTTGAGCTCTGAAACTTTATTTAACAGGAAACAACCATAACTGAGATCAAGCAGAAGATCATGAAGATTCCCGAGGCCAGTGGTATCGTCATTGATGGCTTCCCTCGAGATGTCGGTCAAGCGCTGTCGTTTGAAGACCAGGTGAGTGGATTTGAACAGAGTCTGGGTGTTTTCAGGCGTAACAGGGAAGCATTCAACAGTGCAAATCAGAGGTGCTCACACTTTTTTGTGAACTACTTATAAAATGGTCAAAATGATGTAAATGAACACGAATGGAGTCTGTTTCAATGAAATAAAGTCAATCTTATTCTGAGCCACTTTCTTGAATCAATTCATTCTTTAATAGATTTTCAGTAGTTTTTTTTTTTTTAGCAAAGAACCAGATTCTGAAAGTTAACAATTTTGTGACAGTTTACGATGGAGATGACTGTACTTTTTGCTGAATCATCAGTGTGTACAGTATGCATAAAAGAGAGGGGTCCGTGGTTTCAAGACCTTTCAGAGAAATTCTGTTCGTTAACTAGAGGTTGGGCGGCACGGTGGCTCAGTGGGTGTCACTGTGACCTTCCAGTTAAAAGGTTGTAGGTTCAAGGCAAGGCAAATTAAATAATCTAAATTCCTCTTAGGTGCAAAGGTGTGAGTGAATGTTGTCCTGCGATGGACTGGCGACCTGTTCAGGGTGTACCTCTTGCCCAATGTGCGCTGGACACCGGGACCCCAAAAGGGAATAAACGGGTTGGCAAATGAAAGAATAAATAAAGGTTGTTTATGTTCATGTTTAATAAGTTTATTTGTTTTGTTGATAGTTACCTATTTTGCATTTTCAACTTTGTTTCTTACATAAAAGAATGTATGTTTCTTATTAGTAAATGTAATTATTAAAGAATGTTTTATACAGTTTAATAAAGATAATTGAGAGATTTTAAAAGACTAAACAATTTCACGATGGATTCGTATGTTTTTTTTTAATTATTTAAAGAGTTTAATTTCTATTGTTTGTCCACTCAAGGTTTTAACGAGTATTTAGTTAAAATACTTAAGTTACTTTTCAGAAAAGTATTTTAAATAGAAATGTAATCAAGTAATCAGTAGGAGACAGATGGACAGATGGAGAGAGACGCTTCTGAGAACGCGTCACAGGGTTTGTCTATCTCTACAGAACAGCACTTTCCACATTATAAACATTAATTCTTTTACGACACCTTGACTCCAACATTTGTTACAGCACATTATTATTAATCTATACATAATGTTTCGCTGTGTTGTTGAAGTGTTTTGAAGCATTTCAGACCCTTTTTGCACTGGGAGATAGGAGCGCCAGGAAACCGGAAGCGCATTCTTTGTCACACAAACAAGTAGAAAATACAGCAGAACAGCTTGTGTTTGTTCGTATCTCAAATTTTTCTTCGCATCTCTAATATATATATACTCACATTTATTTTATTTATATTTACTTTTATATATTTGCATTTATTACATTTTACCTACTACGCGGAGTCTGACATATACCCATCACGCGCATTGGCATGCATGCCTAAGCACACGGGTTTAGCTCGGTCCCGTGCAGAAAATGGAGAACTGAAAGCCTAGAATCGTGAATGGTGAATTTAAAACTCAGAAAAACACAAAAGGAAAGGAAACTTCTGGTCTGTTTTTGAAGTAGTGACAACATTAATTAACGAGCCGACTGGTTATGATTATTCAGCTAAGGTTTACCTGTTTTAGGAGGCTGTCTCATTTTTCTTTGGAATTGTTATATTCTTTACTAAACTGTTAGTTATATGTTGACTAAGGTATGACAGGCTCTTATTCTTAGTCTGTGTTTGTTTGGATGTTACATTTTGTTTAAAATGTTTACATGTTGCACTTTAAAAATATATCATAAAAGATATAATAAGTTAAAAAAAGATAATAAACTAAAACATGGATTTGTTTGTTTTTATTATTGTTTTTATTATATTATTATAATTTTTAAATCTTTGGGTTTTATTGCAAGCAACCGAAGTTTGGATTTGAGAAGCTATATTGGGCAAATAATCAGCTGTCGGCCGCTATAGCTGCTTGGTATTATAACTTATATCTTATTATTATCATTATTATTAGTGTTTGTTGAGATTTGACATATTTTCTTGTGTTTTTCCACAATCAAGTTATTAAAACTGCCTTTTAATAAAAAAAGTTCCAGTGAAAATTTCAAGGGCAAAGGTTGCACACTTGTCTGGGTTTTTGGAATGAAGGGCTTCATATAGATAGATGATTCCAGAAACTTTTAAACTTCTATTGCCGCAAGGAAGCCTTTTGTTTATTCCTCCGGTATCCTGCACATCAGAGCCATCTGTTAGTGTCTTAATCTGTCACATTTGGCTGGATTGGAGGCATACAGGATTAAAACACAGGCTGATGAGGAGTTGAAATGCGCACAGAGATGAACTGGAGATTGAACAAAAGTTGTGACTGAGAACCAGGAATGTGAGATAATAGTGAATACTGGAGATGAATGTGAGTGGTCTGAAAGTTCTGAGGACGTGGCGACAGAGGACAGTGCATGACTTTGTCTTTCATCTAAAAGTGTGTCTCAGACACTCGCGAGAAATGTTTTAACAAACCAGATCAATTAGTCGGGAGCTCTTTACAGCTATGGTTTCCATGCTGCTCCCAGTTAGGTGCCCAACCAAGTTGGGTTGCACATCGGAGAAGGAGACTGCGAAGTCGAACACTAGATCAGTCGACGGGGAACCCCTTCTGGCGTCTAAATTGCTGAACAGCCCCCCTCTAGGATCCTGACCTGCTCATTGTCAGATTGAAGCAGGTGACTGACACAGAAATCCACCTGAGCAAGGCAGGGACCCTTCCAACATAGAGGCTTTGCTTTCAGCCTAACCTTTTGATGGCTGTCTTGGTTAGTTCAGCAGAGGCAAAAGCTGTTGAGTGATACACTGTACATAAACAGATTTATTTTTAGACAACTAATAAACAATGACAAACAGGGAACACATAAGAGCGCTGGAGGCAAAGAACCAGATCATGTGACATTCATTCGGATGAACGGAAATGACACAGTAGCATGTGCCGATAAAAACTCTGATAAACATAATTACATGAACATCATCTAGGCTGTAGAAGAAGAACTCAAATTTGTAGTTTTGGCACATTTTGGTGGAAGTTGGGCTTGTGACGCCCATATTTCGCACCCAGTTGATTCTTATCTGCATGAGTGACTGCTCCATGAAGCGCACCTATCTGATCTCAAACCCACTTTTGAAATGTTCTATTTCTGTGTTATTGACAGCAAAAGCTTGACAGGCATCAAGAGATGAAACGCAGGCACTGACAGGTGTTTATTAATGTCTGCAAACCTGGCAAACAGGAGGAAATGTCATCCCTGCCAAGTGGATTCACCAAGTAGAACAGCTTTAAAATGTAGCTTTCAATGTTCATTTCTAACTAAGAGCTTATTCTTTTAAATATCCTCACAGGCACATGATTCCTCTGTTGGCTCTCTGTTTCCCGAGGAGATATACCAGCCCCTTTTCTCCTTATTACGCTTGCAGTCAGTCTCAAATTAACCTTTAAGATTACATAAACACATAGTCTGCTTTTGAAAATGGTGGCAGTCCGTTCCTGCAAATGTCACAAAGTGCAGTTTCTAGGCTACAAATGACGTGATCATCGAGTTCCCTCATGAGCAGTACTTTTTAAAGAATAATGAGTCCATCACTTTCCATCATTCTCACTTATACTCTGCCGTTCGTATTTCACAGCAGTTATCAAGAAGGGCTTTAACGTGGAAAGAGAACTGTGAGAAATTCTCTCAATTCCGCATATCTCAGAAATGAATTCCTGGCGCTACATGAGACTGACTTCCTATGCAGTTACTGGTTTGTTTTCTGCCTTTTAGGAGGGATTGTGATCTGTCAAATCCAGCAGCTATCATTATCATCATTTAAAGTTCTTTTGCAGTTACAAAGAACAGGGAACAGGTCTCTTTTTGACAAAGTCTGTGTGTTTACTATGGTTAAACTCCTCCCTGCAAGCAGTGTGTTTAACTCAACAATTAATATGTACATTTTCTGAGTAAAGAAACATTTGACATTTTCTTATTTTGTTTAACTTGTCACGTCTGGCTTAAATGCCATCACATGGGAGGCTAGGTACTTTGTTTGAGCTGGACAGTTTTGTTGTCTCCAGGGGGTAAACACAAGATGTTGTGTTTCCTCCTCTGGATGGAAGCCGTGAATTTATGTAATTATTTATTTATTTTTATAGCAGGACAGGAGGGTGTTAAAAGAAAAGGGGGTGGGGGTGAATGAGAGATGTAGGTGAGTGGGAAAGATTCAGGAATGGGAAGAATACCTACCTGAACATACCATAGCAGTTTGTTACAGTTCATTCATTCATTTTCAAACCGCTTATTCCCTTTCAGGGTCACGGGGGTCTGTTCCCAGCACACATAGGGCGAGAGGCGGGGGTACACTCTGGACAGGTCGCCAGTCCATCGCAGGGCATCACACACTCACACATTCTCACCTAAGGGGATTTTAGATTGTTCAATTAACATAACATAACATACATGATTGTGGGGGAAACCGGAGTACCCGGAGGAAACCCACGCAACCACAGGGGGAACATGCAAACTCCTTCCAGGAAGTTCACCGGCGAGCCTTGAACCAACAACCTTCTAACTGGAAGGCCACAGTGCTACCCACCCTGCTGAGATGCCTTCCGATGAGTTAGAGGCCTAATAATCCCAAAAGCAGGCCTCATTTTTTCCCAAAGCCACCAACACTAGAAGACCACACAAAACATTTAACGTTACACAATGTACATCTGCCGCGTTCAGAATCATTGTTTACCTTATAAACAACAGATCTGTGAAAGTTAAACGAAGTGATTCATCAAAAGTGAAGTTATATGCAGATTTCACAAGTTATTAGCTCGAGGGTAGTGACCGTCAAGAAGCTGTACCTGCAATCATCATTTCAGCATTACTTGGTTTTCACAGATGATTAAATTACGACTGAATAAAACACAACCAAATCTCTGAATGCTTTTGTACCTAAATCAGGTGGTAGAAATACAGCATGGAGTTTCTTTTGCTGTTTTCTTTTTGTTTGAAAGCCTGTAGTTAATGCGTTCATAATGATTTTGAAATCTGATGGAGTAACTTGTCATTTGTGGGGCTGAAGCAGAAGTTGATTGCAGTAGAATTGACTTTCAAGCAACTTTCTAAAAACTGAAGTGTTTGCAAACTTCACGATTGAGGTTTGCCAGTATTTAACTTTTTTTTTTATGTTTGAATCTGTCTGTTTTTATCCACTCGTCCCTTTCCTCGACTCATTGAAGCCCTGTTCGAGCAACATTGCTGTTACCACAGGTTCTGGGAAATATAGCAGGTGAAATCCGATTTGCAGGGGATTAAGATTACAGAGGACCTGTGTATTTATTACAAATGATCCGAGGTTCCTAGATAGTTCTAATCCTGTCACAGTGCCACATTCTGTAAACAGCAAAGTTAGCATCTTTGATTCAACTGTGAGCAATGACCATGTGTTTTTGTTCCCAAAAGAGGAAGTGTAAGGAAATGTTTGCGGAATGGTGGCGCAGTGGGTAGTACTGTAGCCTATGAGTTAGACCTAAGGTCACCAGGAGTCTCAAACCGGCAACCTCCTGAGCAGTGTTTCCATGGTGACCCTGATTTGTACACTGATTGATTAAACTTTATTTCACAAACTTTAAAAACTAAATTATTGTGTCTGTCGATCAGATTTAGTTATTAATGTGGAACAAAGTAAAGTGTATTAAGGGATTACATTAAAGTGTTTTGTGAATAAAAACGTGTTTTCTAGTATTTTGAGCCTGTAAAAATCATGTATAAAATCTGTGCATAAAATCTAAGCCTGCATAAAATCTGTGTAGTGTGCAGATTTTCTTGTTTTCTCTCTCAGCAATGCACTCATTCATGTGCAAGATGCCCGAAATTCCAGCCAATCAGAAGTATTCTGAGGTATCACAACCTTCTCTCAGAGGAAAAAGGCACAGTACCACTGTACCCAGAACAGAAAAATTTAAAATAAAATAAAATAAATAGGGCAGTGTGATGGTGCAGTGGGTAGCACTGTGGCCTTCCAGTTAGAAGGTTGCCGGTTCGAGGCTTGCCGTTGACCTTCCTGAAAGGAGTTTGCATGTTCTCCCGGTGCTTGTATGGGTTTCCCCCTGTTCCCCTTAGGTGTGAATGTTGCCCTGCGATGGACTGGTGACCTGTCCAGGGTGTACCTCGCCTCTTGCTCAATGTGCGCTGGAGACCCCTGTGACCCCAAAAGTGAATAAGCGCGTTAGCTCAGAAGAAATGTCAGAAGTGAGGAAAGCTTTTACTGTGGATCAGACTTTACATTCACAATATTTTTTTTTCTCTTGCTCAAAATACGTTTTTTTATGCAAGAATGATATTTTTTGCGCAAAATGTTTTTTGCACTCTCACAATGGGACATTTTGCACTCCGAGTTGTGCCGGCGTTATGTGGATTACCTTACTTTGCATGCTTGTTTGTGTTCAGTCTCTGTTTGTTTACTCTGTTTTATTACTAAACACCCCAGCCAGGGCACTCGAGTATGACCGGATGATAAAGAACAAGCTCTGCTTCACTGAACGAGTTTGTGCTTCGCTTGGTGCACGGAGAACGCGCTCGATCGCAGCTGCTGCTTGATGACCGATGGGCCTTTTCATGTGAAGCGACTACACGCTGTATATTTACCCTGATTCTTTACCACAGTCTGGTTGTGGCCAGCGGGTCAGAGTTATGCTCTTAACCATTCCCCTGAGATTAGAAAATAAAGAATATATTGGGTATATATTTTTTTATTCGTGGAAAGCAGTTATTAATTCTATTGATTTGATGGTGGTTTCTCAGAGTTCATTTGTTTTCTGATTTAAATTCTGCATCTACCATCATGTGCCATCTGTCTCTCTGTTAGCTGAAGTACTTTATAGATTCTTAGTGTATTCCACATTTAATGGCAGTCGTTGGGTATTCTGTGTTTATATTCTACTCTGCGTTTCAGGCTCTGTCCTAGTTTTCAGTGTTTATGCTCTTTTTTTGGATTACATAAACCCTGCTGCATCTGGAGCCGCCTCATCACTTCTTTCCCTCGGTAGAATGTGACAGCAGCCCAGAACTTTGACTGAGGGAGTAACAGAGATGCTCTGTGCTGATGGGGTTTGCAAAAAAACAATTCTCTCATTTAGCTCCAGATGTCAGTGAGAATGTGTGCATGCACGCACTGATTTATATTCTTTCTATTAGGTTTATAAAGAGAATGCCATTAATAGAATGGAAAGATTATCATAATGGTAATACTACAGAGAGTCGAGCAGCGCAGCATCATTTCTCACAGGGGGAGAATCACAGGTAGATTGACAGCATGTCTATGAATTACTCCACAGGAGGTGTTAATGGTCAGGGCTCTGAGGGCTCTTTTAGGTGAAATGCTCTTTAAATCCAAATGTCAACCATTTTCACTACTTCTTGGTTGCTAGCTCTGAGCTTTTTGTCTTCGGAACACCAAGTCTCACAGGTCCTCATACACCATCGTCTAAAAGACTGGTGATGATGAGATCCCAGACAAATTACTTGCTTTAATATCAAACTCCTCACAGACTCCAGGAATACAGTATACTGAGATTGGGTTTATGTGATAAAGAAGTCACAAACATTAATGTGACTTTAACGAATTGGCTCACTTAGACCAGCCTAGTGTCACAAAGCACATTTGGCGAGCATCAGAGGAAGCCTGGGTGAGCCGTCCTTGTACAGAACCCGGGAACCATGAAACTGCCTTTTTTGAGTAAGGCAAATGGGGTGAAAGGTGGAGGGGTGAAAGGTGGAGTTTACTTGGTACAAACCTCAGTGGAGCCCTGACTTTATGAACACGGTCAGTAATGAGTTGGAGTGCTTGATAAGCTCTTCCTGAAAGTCATATTTTAAATGACATTTAATAAATTAGCTTACTTAAACCTCCACGTCTGGAGTATCTTCCCACCCATCACTCAGTTTAACCCATCACTCAGTCCATAGCAGCCTCCACTATAAGTTGGTCTAGTCTCACGTTGTGATGAAACCCAGACCTGCATTTGTGTCCAAGGTTCCCACTGTTTCCAAACATTGCCAATGAAGGGGGCAGACCCAACCTTGTCCCACCAGAGCTCTTAGACTCTGTGTTGATCGCACTCATGTTCCTTATTTTGGAGGCCAACAAAAGGGAAAGGTTATCTCCGAGCGGTGGCTGGGAGTCCATCAACCTTGCATATACAGCGTGTAGTGTCCCATTTGCAGAGCTGCAGGTTGGACGTCAACCAATGCCTTCACCAGGTATTACAACCTGAGGGTTGTTGCATTCTCGGTGCTGAGTGTGTCCCTTGCCCATGACGTTGAGGTCACATGTGTAAGACTGACAGAGTTCAGTAGTGGGTTCGGCTCGTCCACAGAAAGATTGCTAATTTGTCTCTGAAAGTCTTGCATTGGCCCTTTACTTGTAGACGGAGTTGATGGCCACTCAAACGTGGTTCCCATAGTGGATCACTCAACTTCGTGGTTATGCAAGTACCCTAGGCGTTATTGCTGTTTTGAGCCCATTCATTTAATGATAGTGGCACAATTATGCAAATACACCCTACACCCGTTCTATAGACAGCAATTTATACTTGGAACTGGTAGAAATGTTAAAAATAATAAATGATCAAATTGAGTGAACTTTGGATTCTATTGAAAAAATAAAATAAAATAAAAATACCCAAAACAATCATGATGGAGACACCATAAACAATTTGTTCTTCAAAAAAAATCTAATATTAGGTCAGAGATTGGAAACCATGGAAAGAGAAAGAGCAAGTGAATGTGGGTAAAAGTAGATGCCTCAACCAGCCATTTGCAAATTCATAGCAACTTTGGAACAACTAATAGCTCCTTGTTTTCTTCAAGATTTCTCCAAAGTTGTTTTTGGCTCACTATTGCACCACCAATGAGCAACAAGCAGCTTGATGAGAAGGTGATGACAGTTGGTGAGAATCTAACAATGATCAAAGTCAATCTTCATCTCACTGCAAGAACCACCTAGTGATGTTTAAAGAGTCACAAAACATTTGAGCGGTTTCACACCTCAGTATTGAATAATCCAGAGAACAGAGAGATGGTCAAACGTGAGAGAACTAGATGGCAGAGAGCAGGGTGTATATAAACTACTGCGCATTCTCAGAAAGAGAGTGACTCAGGGAGTGTTTGTGCTTCAGAGAGCAGTGTAGAAGTGGAGGATTGTTTTCAAGCAGAATTGCTGGTCTATTGCTAGAGCCTTTGCACATTACACATCGCACCATAGTCCAATGCCTGTTTACCATGAGAAAGCATTGATTTGTATTGTTAACAGCGGGAGCACAATCAAGCAGATATTGTGCTACAGAATCATGCAGTGAAATTCACATTTCATTTCAAAGCATATCTGTGAGGCAGTGAACTAACTTTAGAGAATACACAGCAAGAAAGGGCCATCATCTGAGACTACAGCTACAGGTAGACTCGAATGCTACGCAAATTTGAGCTATTTTAACAAATCTGCTCTGTGTTTGGATAGTTCTCATCTTTTTCCAGGTGACGGCAGATCATTCAACATTTCCTTGACATCTCCAATTTAATGTCCTTTAAATTATGTCAACAATGCATATATAAATATAGAATGTGTTCTTGGGTGTTGAGACAAAACATCTATGAGAATGATTAAGAACCAGCCTAGAACTGCAGTGGGGTTCTCTTGAATGATCTTAATCACATGAGTCACCAAGAAAACTACTGGTAACACACTCTACCTTGTAGATCTGACATCTTGCTGAGGTCCCCTTCTCAAGAAAGGAGTGCACGTCTGTCGATTATTTTGAGAATCTGTGCTTGAGTTGCTCAATATTTATAACAATCTTTAAAAAACGCTGTATTATCCAACCCTAACCAAAAATAAGTGTTTTCTCATCAAAAGACAACAAAAAGGGAAAATACCATCACTTCGATTTACTAAAATATGAAGTGCTAATGAAGCTTGAAAGATGTACATCGTAGCTTCTGATTCTGAGTTTGTGAATGTTTACCATTCTGTCATTTTATGCTGCCATTTGCATCTAAAGTTCAGTTTGTAGCTCATCACTCTATCACTCTTTTCTGTTTTCCCCGTAGGTTTGCACTCCAGACCTGGTGGTGTTTCTGGCCTGTTCTAATCAGCGGCTAAAGGAGCGCCTGGAGAAGCGAGCGGAGCAGCAGGGACGCCCAGATGACAACCCTAAGGCTATTGATCGACGCTTGACTAATTTCAAACAGAACGCCATCCCCCTGGTGAAATACTTTCAAGAAAAGGGCCTCATAGTCACAGTAAGGACCTCTGTGATTTTCGTTCTTACTTTAGGGAGAAGAAGGTGTTTACTTTAGGGGAGAAATTGCTTTCACTCGAGCTGACTTGGTGACTCAAATATTTATGAGTGTTGCACACTGGATGGGAGACCGCACAGGTTAACCATATGCTGCTTTTGGAAGTGATGGTTGTGAGGAGAGAACACTTTATGGTCTTTGTGTATCCCAGTATACTGACTGTGATGAGGCACTTACCTGACCTCATCCCCTGGTGTGATGTATGTCTACTTTGAGTCCATAAAAGACTTATTTTTCATGGTACAGAGACAACACTTTAAAAAAGAGTGCTACATGGGTTCATTGCACCGTGAGTGAGCAATCTCAACTTTATTAAAAACTCTGGGTCGTGAATTGTTGTGCTCATCTTTGACTTCCTGTTTAGGAGAGCGTATGGGATACCCCCCATATGCTGATTGGGTTGCTATGTTAACCATTATGGACAGGTCATTGATATAATATAATGTTCACGGTGTCACTATGAGTGAAACTAACCAGCCCCTATGTCTCTAGCATTTCCCTAAGCTAAGATAGAGATATGCCAATTTGGCTGCTATGGTAAACAATCTGCTTGCTATGGAGCAGTCAGTGACATCACATATAGTGAGTATGTATCTTGTATTGCTTGTGTTCTAAAGTGTTTCTTGCATTAGTTATGTACATTTATGGATTTATTTAATTTACATGGGGCTTTCTGAATGTGGAGACTCCCCTGCACTGGTTTGGTCCAACTGAACCCCTGGGAAACCCCTATCATAAAAATAGTCAGTCTGTTTTGGTTATTTATTGAGTTTTAGGTGTTTGTTTAGGTGATTTTGGCACAATAAAGCACCTTCCACTGGAAGAGCCTGTGTATGTGAACTCTCAAGGTATGCCCTCGGTATCCCACGCTATGACAATACCCATCTTCTTCTTTTACTTTCGGCTGTTCCCAGTTTAGGGGTCGCCACAGCAAATCATCCTTTTCCACCTAACTCTGTCCTCAGTATCCTCTACTCTTGCACCAACTACCTTCATGTCCTCTTTCAGCACATCCATATATCTTGTCTTTGGCCTTCCTCTTGACCTCTTGCCTGGCATCTCCATCTCCAGCATCCTTCTTCCAATATAACCACTATCCCTCCTCTGCACATGTCCAAACCATCTCAACCTGGCCTCTCTGACTTTGTCTCCAAAACAACCAACCTGAGCTGTCCCTCTGATGTGCTCGTTCCTAATCTTGTCCATCCTAGTCACTCCTAAACTGAACCTCAACATCCTCATCTCTGCTACTTCCAGCTCTGCCTCTTGTCTCTTCCTCACTGCCACAGTCTCCAACCCATACATCATAGCTGGTCTCACTACTGTTCTGTACACCTTTCCTTTGATTCTTGCTGACACTCTTCTGTCACACAACACCCCTGACACTTTTCTCCACCCACTCCAACCTGCCTGCACCTTGTCTCTTCACCTCTTTTCCACACTCCCCGTCACACTGGACTGTTGACCCCAAATACCTAAACTCCTGCACCTTCTTGACCTCAGCCCCCTGTAACCTCACTGTTCTATTTCCCTCCCTCTCGTTCAAACACATGTATTCTGTCTTGCTGCGACTGACTTTCATTCCTCTTCTTTCTAGAGCTGACCTCCAACTTTCCAGGTTTTCCTCCACCTGCTCTCTGCTCTCACTACAAATCACAATGTCATCTGCAAACATCATTGTCCACGGAGATTCCTGCCTGACCTCATCTGTCAACCTGTCCATCACCATAGCAAATAAGAAGGGACTCAAAGCTGATCCTTGATGTAGCCCCACCTCCACCTTGAACTCCTTTGTCTGACCTACAGCACATCTCACTGCTGTCTTACTTCTCTCATACATATCCTGAACTACTCTGACGTACTTCTCTGCCACTCCTGACCTCCTCATACAGGACCATAGCTCTTCTCTTGGCACCCTGTCATACGCTTTTTCTAAATCCACAAAGACGCAGTGAAGCTCTTTCTGACCATCTCTGTACTTCTCCATTAACAATCTCAGAGCAAAAATTGCATCAGTAGTGCTCTTCCTGGGCATGAAGCCATACTGCTGTTCACAAATATCCACTTCCCTTCTTAACCTAGCTTCCACTACTCTTTCCCAAAGTTTCATTGTGTGGCTCATCAACTTTATGCCTCTGTAGTTGTTACAACTCTGCACATCACCCTTGTTCTTAAAGATTGGTACTAGGACACTTCTCCTCCATTCCTCAGGCATCTTCTCACTCTCTAAAATCCTGTTGAATAACCTAGACAGGAACTCCACTGCTGTCTCTCCTAGACACTTCCACACCTCCACTGGTATGTCATCTGGACCAACAGCCTTTCCACTCTTCATTCTCCCCAGAGCCTTCCTCACCTCATCCTTTCTAATCTTTTCAACTTCCTGCTCTACAGTATTCACCTCTTCCTCCCTTCTTTCCCTTTCATTCTCCTCATTCATCAACTCCTCAAAATACTCCTTCCATCTTCTCAGCACATTCTCCTCACTTGTTAGCACCTTTCCATCTCTATCTTTAATCACCCTTATCTGTTGCACATCCTTCCCATCTCTGTCTCTCTGTCTCGCTAATCTATACAATTCCTTCTCGCCTTCCCTAGTGTCTAACCTGGCATACAACTCATCATATGCTTTCTGTTTGGCCTTTGCCATCTCCCTCTTCACTCTGCGCTGTGATTCCTTGTAGTCCTGTCTACTTTCTTCAGTCCTTTCAATGTCCCACTTCTTTTTAGTTAGCCTCTTCCTCTGGATGATGTCCTGTACTTCCTCATTCCACCACCATGTTTCTTTATCTTCTTTCCTCCTTCCAGCTGACACACCTAGCACCGTTCTCCCTGTCTCCCTGATCAACTCTGCTGTAGTTTCCCAGTCATCTGGAAGCTCTTCCTGGCCACCCAAAGCCTGTCTCAGCTTCTGTCTGAATTCTTCACAATCTTCTTCCTTTTTCAACTTCCACCACTTGGTCTTCTTTTCAATCTTTCGTCTTCTCTTCTTCCTGACCACCAGAAACATCCTACACATCACCATCCGATGCTGTCTGGCTACACTCTCTCCTACCACTACTTTACAGTCCCTAATCTCTCTCAGATTGGCTCGTCTACATAGGATGTAGTCTACCTGCGTACTCCTGCCTCCACTCTTGTAGGTAACTCTATGTTCCTCCCTCTTCTGGAAATAAGTATTAACTACAGCCATTTCCATCCCCTTAGCAAAGTCCACCACCATCTGTCCTTCTAGGTTCCTTTCCTTAACACCGAACCTGCCCATCACCTCCTCATCACCTCTGTTGCCCTCGCCAACATGCCCATTGAAATCTGCTCCCACTACTACTCTCTCTCCTCTGGGAACACTCTCAATCACCTCATCTAACTCCCTCCAAAATCTCTCCTTCTCTTCCAACTTACAGCCTACTTGTGGAGCATAACCACTCACTACATTCAACATCACCCCTTCAATTTCTAACTTCAAACTGATCACCCTGTCTGACACTCTTTTTACCTCTAAAACATTCCTCACACACTCCTTCAGGATCACTCCTACCCCATTTCTCTTCCTATCCACACCATAGTAAAACAGTTTGTATCCCCCTCCAATACTACGCGCTTTGCTACCCTTCCACCTGGTCTCCTGCACACACAGAATATCTACCTTCCTTCTCTCCATCATGTCCGCCAGCTCCCTACCCTTCCCTGTCATTGTACCAACGTTAAGAGTCCCTATTCTCAGATCTACACTCCTGCCTTTCCTGTTCTCTTTCTGTCGACGAATCCTTCTCCCTCCTCTCCTTCTTCGACAAACAGTAGTCCAATTTCCACCGGCACCCTGTAAGTCAACAGCACCGGAGGCGGTCGTTGTTAACCCGGGCCTCGACCGATCCGGTATGGAAATCGATTTGGTGACTCGCATGTTTGGTTTTTGGCATTTTTTACGCCGGATGCCCTTCCTGACGCAACCCTCTCTATTTATCCGGGCTTGGGACCGGCACAGAAGTCACTGGCTTGCAACCCCTGTGGCTAGATTCGCTATGACAATACCCATCAAAGATTGTAGAATGAAAAATGTCCTTTGACAGACTGGGGTTTAATCCTGTCCTGCCCTAATAGACCCCTAACAACTCCTATCCTGATCACTCTGAAAGACACTACACACCCATCTGAATTGGGGCTGAACGATATTGGAAAAAAATTAAATTGCAATGTTTTTTTCCAAACGATATATATTGCGATATTGAGAGCCATCAATCCAGGCTAAAGTCAATAATTAGATATTAATAATTTCACTAATAAGCAAGCTTCATTACAAGTGACAAAAAGGTCACTTAATATTTTATTGCAAAAAAATACCCCAACCTATTGTGCATCAACTCAAAAAGTGTTGTTTTTGAGTTTAAAAGCAGATTATTTTATTTACAAAGGTCCGGGTTTGTTTTTTTCAGCTGTGGAATATAGTAGAGTAGTTCCTGTCCAGCTGAAGACAGAACCCAACCTTGCCACAGGAGGTTTCCCCTTCATCAGAACAATCTCTATAAATGTAAATATATTACATCAGATTAGATTTGTCCAAAAGAAACCCTTATGTTTCTATACAAAAATTAGCAAAAGATAAAAATAAATTAATGAGGCAATATGTTGTTGGATTGGAATCAAGAGCAGTTTTAAAAGCAATATTAAATAAAGTCAATTTATATAATGTCAAAAATGACACTATATTTTGAAAAACATTATTGTTGGGAATTACCCCTGTGTATAAAAACTTTTATTAAATGTGACTGTGATTGAAAAATTCACAAAACTCACAGGGGCTCTCGATGATGGTATAAACATCTTCTTTCACAATTTACAGGTGTTTCGGCACTGAAATCTAACACTTTAGTGTGCCAAAAACGGCTGAAGAAAATAAGGAAAAAAAGACGCATGTGCGCAAAACAGTTAAACCTAACACAAATAAATCTATTACTACTACTAAGACAATGGTTATATTATTATAAACAGTATAAATATTATATTTACAGTGAAATCTCCGCTAAACTGTTGCTAAAGCGATCCCAGGAAATCAATCACTTGTCTGTCACTGATCTCCTGTGCTCCTGGTGAAAGGTCGGTTTCTCTTGGTTTGTCGCCGGCGACAGCTTCGGTGTTAAAGGGTTCAATTCTGTTGCCGACCCGTAAAAAACCTATTAATGGGGTTCCCGCTCCCGTTGATTTTTATTCCCATCTCAAGATTAATCACAAGATTAAAAACAAAAGTTTATCCCATCCCACAGGAATCCCACGGGAATCATGAGACCCGCGGGAAATCCCGACAAATGGCATCCTCTATGAGGTGTCACACTGGCAAAGTCGCGCACCTCTTCATCGCGCATTTTTAGTAGTGAATGGTTCCTGACTCTGCCGCTGCTCACCGCTCACAGCACACAATCACTGTGCAGGCACACAGAACGTACATGTCACCCCAGCAACAAGCCATACAACAAACTCGTGCTTTGCTACATGATGCTACCGTTCTGTTATACACCATGGGCTTCTACCACTCACATCGTATGTTCCGGCGATGTGACTATCGCGCATGCGCACAGAAACAGAATATCGTTCAGCCCTAATCTGAATTTTCGGTCTGACGTTTTGTGTGGTAACACACCTCAATCATAAACCATGGGCACCAATAGGAGAGCAGAAATCTGGCCAAATGAGTTCCAACGGAAAAGAGTTTACGATTGCCGTATCGGATTGGTTCTGCGATGGGCTGGTAACCTGTCCATGATGTACCCGCGCCTCTCGCCCGATGTGCGCTGCACCAGCAGACCCCCATGACCCTGAAAGGGAATTAGCGGGCAGGAAAATGAATAAATGAATATCAGATTGTTTTGTTGCAGGGAGAATGACCCATGAAAGCTGTCTCTTTTGATGACATGAGTAGGACGTAAAAAAACTGCTCAGTGCCTTCATCCCGCTCCACAAATCCTCTCTTTTCTCCACAGTTTTGTCAAACAGCTCCCTGTCATCAGCCAGCAAGAGTATAAACCGCTTGACATCTATACTTTTATTTCTTCTCTGTCGTCGTCTTCTTTCCCGGTTTCCCCCTGTGGCATGGAGTGCATCTGTTGTACTGCAAACGCCATCTTCAGACAGAGAGCGTCATTGCATTGATATTCCAAAAATTAGTAAGAATCTCAGTGTAGAGGCCTAACTCTCTAACGGCTGATGGGCTATGCTGTGTTTACTGACTGCGAGTGTCAACTATCTCCTCGTCCAGGTTGTGCTGAATGTTCAGAGGCGTATAAAAACACTTCTGAAATTGAGGCTGTTAGCTGTGGGGGTGGGAGAGACAGAAGAGTTGGAATAAAGAAACACCTTTGTAGATATAAAACCTGTGAAACTAATTTGGCATGCTAGTGCTAGTTTTAGCAAGTTATGTGCTGGTATACAGTTTTCTCTAAGAGAGCAAGAGCTTGAACTACCGCAGGATCAGCTCAAGAGCAGCCAGGAGCTAGCCGAGCAAGCACATGGAAGCCTTACTCTCAACTCAAAACATACTGAATCGTGTCTGCTAAAGACTCAAAGAAATATCTTGATCCTGGTCAAGATCAACAACCTCTTTACAATGGACAGAAAATGAAACAATTATACAATAAAAAATTTAAGTTTTTTCTTCCAAACAGTTCAATTTTAGCGACTGCTGTTTGTTGCTGTTAATGTGCTCTTCTGCAAACTTCAGATGTGCAGCAAGGATTTCTCTCAGAAAAGTCATGGATCATCTGCTTGTTCCGAGGTTTATGTATTGAAAACCAGGTCCAGTTTTGTAATAAAGCGTATAAACATACCCCACGGCTTCCAGGGATCCCCCGTGAGCAGATGCTCCAGAGAGATTTAATGCAAGAACTGTTATTCTTTTTTACATGAACACAGGGTTCTGCCTTATGCCAATCTCTAGTGGTCTTCAGGTGAAGAACACCCTGGACAGGTCACCAGTCCATCACAGGGCAACCCACACATTCACTTTGATCAACCTGACGCATGTGTGTGGTCTTGTGAGAGTACCCCGAGGAAAGCAACGGAAGTGTGGCGAGAACAGGAGGAAGGCTACTGGCTGCTGTACCTGAGACCTATCCACTGTGCCACCATACCACTCCAATAATTACTTTATAAATTTTACTTCAATTAATAAAACAGTAACCGTAATTTCTCATAGTTCCCTGTCCAATGCAGAATTCTCATTCTGTTTGCAGTAGGTTTTGCTAAAATGGGGGGTGTACCATAAATTGTTAGAGCACAGTGATTAGAGATTAGGTGGAAGTCTCGGTTGAACCCTCGTAGCTTAACTCCTCCCATAACTCCTCCCTCTGCATGCTTGATCTCCTTTTGCCCATAGTTCAGCCTCCTCGTCTGATTTCCAACAACTGTGCCAACGTTCACCCATTCACCAATCCCTTCCCTTGGCCCATTGAAACCGAAAGATATGGCTGAAAATATTCACATGCCAGATCTTTAATCCGGCAAATACTTCACTTGACTTGGCAAACACGAGGCTACTGTTACTGATAGAAAATTAATTCTGTAAAGCTGTTTGGAGGAGTATGACAGTGATGGGAGAACTGGTTTGCAGAGCAAGGAGAAAAGGCTTTATTGGAATTTAACCTCTTAAGCCCGAGAGTCCCCGGTACCGGGGACTTGCCCCCTTGTGCGTTACATTTTCAATCATAGCTCACTAACCCTGAGAATAACCCACACATATTAAATACTGTTGTGTTCAGCGGAAACTCCTCTAAAAACGTATCTAATTCAATTTCATATCCGTTAACCACAGCTCGAACGCCATGCAAATAAACAACAACATGTCCGGAGTATAATTCATGACCACGTTTTTGTTTATGTGCGATATGTATCCACAATATAAACGGAAACACCCAAACCATTACATTAAATGAAAGCTAACAACCAGCTGAATCCAGTGATATGCAACTCATTTACATTGCATGAAGTATTTCAGAGCAGGGAGCGAAAGTTCCACGAAAAAACGCCAGCAAAACCAAGCAAGCATGTAAATCTTGTCTTACCTTTGCCGTTTTTTCAACAAAAAGTTATTTCCATAGCGATAAAAGTCCGCTTGTTGTTATGTCCGGTCGATAGCTTCGCGAAAAGTCCATTTTGTGTTTTTTCTGTTGCTCCAGTGCTCCTCTTACGCCACCAAATATGGAATGACTCCCCGTGCGTAAGAGCACGTCTCTCCACGCTGCGCGTCGTGTGATTCGTCGGCGATCCCGCCAGTCTCAAAATGGTTGAGCTGATTGGTTTCCTCAGAATCAGAGCTTTCCAGCCATGTATAGAGCTCCCGGATTGGACAGATGGTCGGGGGGTAGGGACACGCGGAAGCTCGACGTCAAAGCCTTTGTGAGTGAAACGTTCCCAAAAGCGCAGCAAGATGGCGTAAATGAGCTTCTACCCCCCTTTTACAGCGTTTCCTTAGGAGTTTTTTTTGCTGAAATCATGTCCCATAAGCAAGAAAAGAAGACTATGAACGTAGCTGAAGCTTTGGACAAGATTTTTTTCCATATTTCAATTATTGTGACAAACTGTGCCAACATGGATTACGCCTGAACTTTGTTCAATCAAAACCTTTACAGAATATTAGTTTCTTGTAGTATGAACACCAAACTTGCTACAGATGTCCTTGACATGTAGTGGTTACAATTGATTGTGTTTATTTGCTTCGTTACAAGTAAAATAAGGAGATATTAGAGGAAACATGTGTTTTTTTTAGGCGGAGTTCATTTTTTGGCCATTCCAACATCAATTACTCTTACCCAGTGTTCTTGACTGTCAAATTAACTCATCCACACCACTCCCCAAGAACCTATCTTCATTTTGATACCAAGATTTGCAGTTTAGACCTTGTAAAAGCTGAGAAATGCCTTAAAAAGTAAAAGTATTAGGATTTTCGGAAAATAGGCCTCAGGGCTTAAGAGGTTAACCAAAAAGCAGAAACCTCCCTTTGAAGGGGAATAACCATGTGCTCAAACTAAAACAGAACACAGGCCTCACGGGTTTTCACAACGGACACCAACAGGAAATGCATAAACGTTCATGGCATGGAGCAGTACGTTTAGTGGAGCACGCAGAGACTGTGAGTAAATGAAAAAAAACCCTGTGAGTGTGCGGAAAAGACAACCATACACTGACACGAACATAAAGTAAACCAGAAAATGTCTGCTGGGAAATCCATCTTGACCCTTCTTTTCAAGCATGGGTTTGACTTTGTCTGGAGGAGTAGTTTGTCCTTTATTGATGTGACACTCCTACGTCTCACATAAATGTGCCAATCTGTGTGGAAATGCATGTCCTAAGAGAGAGAAATGAATCTAAGCCTAGGACTGTTAGCAAGAAGTGGCAGACTTTGTTCCGAGATTTTGCCATGTCTGTTTTGGGTAAGCTGTTGTTGAGGCATTAAATATTTCTCTTCATTAGTGATGCTCCCGTTTCCTGTACCTGGTCACATACATTCACATCGAGCTTGTTCTTTAAATCCATGAATAAGCCTTTCACAGCAGTTTACACCACAAAGTACATCATTTAGCATGTGTTAAGAGTGTGTGGCCCTCGTCAAACAACACCAGTGTGTCAGAGAAGTGATGTTCATCCATCTCACTCCTCTCTCTTTAATATAAAAAGAGCAGCAAATGGACCAATGCACTTTCTCTTATGAAAACATAAAGCTCATAGATGTGATCTCTATAAAGGATTATCTGATGCTGGGATGGAGGTATTGGCTGGCATCAATCGTGCGTGTGTGCGGGCATTCATCTTCTACCTTACAATGTTCTGAACACCTTTGTGGTTAGAAGATTGAAGACTAGGTCGGACTGCTGCATAAATGTGTGAAATCTATACAGTATATACACTGAGAGTTCAGTCTAACTCAAACATTCTTTGAGGAGGGAGTACAGAGGTTTAAAGTGCTTTTAAATGTTTTACTGATTCCTGAAAAGGACCTTTCAAGCTGTGCTTACCATGAAACTTGCAGCTTCTGATGTTTAAATGGTAAAATGCTCTGTGTCTTTAGTTATTTCGACCATTCAAAAGAATCTGTAGCTGATGGTGTTCATATGGAACTAGTTTCTGTAGCATCACTTCACAGAGATGATGCATTTGTACGGTGAGGAAAAGTTCGCTTAAGGAGCCCATATCATCATTTTGTGAAGTGAATTTTTTCAAGTCTCCAACAGGTTGAAACGCATCCAAGGTAAAAAAAAAAATTAAAAAGCTATTTAGTTATCTTTTACTACACATTTATACACGACTCAGTAATGAATCGTTTTATGACTCGTTAGTGCGAAACTCCACCTTTACCTGATGCAACCCATGTGGTGGTTCGCTCTCATTGGATAATGCGAGAGGCAAAACAAAGACCCTCGATGGGGAGAAAAAGACAATGAGAACAAGACAAACTTACATTAAACCGGGAATCAAACTAAAGTAATCACAGCGACACATGAAAGGCACACAGGACTCACATTTGAACATCGTATGATGACATGCAAGAAACAGGAAACACTGAACAGATGTCAAGGGGAACATGGGAAGCGGGGAGTAAAAAACGAGGTGGACTCGTGGGGGAGAGCAAGGAAGCACAAAGGACACAAGGGCTCTGTTATAGGTGTGGAAGCCTGTAATGTATTGTGTTAACACATAAACAAAACCCCGAAAAGAGTCCCACGAGTGTGACAGAACCTGTGTCCGACGAGGAAGTGGCTCAGGGGCTGATTGTGGCAGGATTGTGCTCAGTGGTAAATATTCAGTTACGTTATTATTTTGCCACTTCACCATTTTTTGTAATGAATGTATGTGCACAAGTGGAAACTGCACGATACCAGTAGCCTGATGCTGAGAATAGGAGGAGCTTTGTTTTAAAACATAAATGGATGACGCATCGGTGGGTGTAGTATACAGTGACATCACAGTTTTGAGCTAAAGATTCAAAAAAAGAACTCGTTTCAGCACCTCCGAGTCGACTCTTTAAAAGAGCACTTTCACATTCAAAACTCAAAAGTAGCTCCTCCGTCTGAGAGCTACATTACACACTGCATTTAAGAAAAACGATGATGGGGGCACTTTTGTTTTCTCCGTCAAGAGAAGAGGCTACCGGCTACCCAGTCTGAGGGGTGGAGGAATAAGTTCAAAGGTGTCGTTAAAGCAGCATTTTTTTCATCTTTAATTGCAGAGGAAGATGAGGCCTTTTCTTGCTCACATTACAGTCTGTACTGAAAGTTTTTAACTTCCTACTTTTTGCATACTAGCTGAAGCCAAATATCAAGCAACTTGTGCTCCCAGAACACCTCAACTGTAAACAAAGGCTGATCGCTCCATGACACGCCTCCTCGAAGCTGCAAATAGTGCATTCATAATTCAGTACATTATCATTGTTTTGAGAAGCTAGCGTGTAATTAAGACCCACATTTTGTTTGGAAACACTGATAATATAACAAATAAATGCTTGCAATATTTCACTTTGTGTGCAGTTGATCACATAAAATGACATGCAAAATAAATAAAATCCATTGTAAAGTAATAATTTTCTTAAAGTGTTGCACTAAATGCTGCCTCCAAACTCTGTTCAAATCCACAGAATACATTTAACTTAACAAAACTTGATTTAGTTATATTATTATTTTTATAATCTTATAGTAAAAGTTATTTATGCTGCAGTAAGTGGATTTGCTTCAACCAAATATTACACAATGGAAATGTATCTCTTAAGTAAGTGAACATATAATTACTGTAGGCGGTCATGAGTTGGTTTTTAATAAAATGTGCTCAAGGGTATTAATTGGGTTAAATCAGTTGGCATTTCAGATGTCTGGGTGTGATTTAGGCAGTGCTCAGGCGATATTGCTTCATTAATCTCTCCCATCTGTGCTTGCTCAAGCACACTGCAATTATTAGCTGGAATAAGATGCGTGACATTTTGTGCACAAATTTAAACAGTAAATACTGAACTCCGCTGAAGATTAAGTTTTTGGTTTAGAATTAACATTGGTGCTTCGCCATCCGACTTTTGTTAGAAAACAACAAAGATGTATGTCTCTGTTCAAAATCTTATGTTTCATGAGCACAAGATGAAGAATAAGAATTTTTTTTGGGCATATCGTTACCCTTTCACAACTTTTACAATCAAAAAGAGAGCAGAGAGAATGCCATCATATGCCGATGTAATGGCGTTACATGATAGAAAAAGTCTAGGTTACTTGCGTAACCCCTGGTCCCTAAAGGAGTAAACAGAGACGTATTGTCATAATGACAAATGCAGGAATGATCCCTGGGAACGTGAATGTTCCAATCATTACAACGGGCCATTGATGCATGCCTAATTTAACAGGGCAGGGCGTCTCACAAGCCTGGTAAGAAAGCTGGATAGCCTCCACAATCCAGTGGGCTAGCTGTTGCTTGGAGACAGCATACCCCTGACGCTGTCTCCCGTAGCATATGAAAAGCTGCTGAGAGCTTCTAAACTCCAGGGCTGCATCTGCCTCTTTCAGAGCTTTCAGAGTCAACACCTCGTCCCAGAAGGGGGCCAATGGGACCTTGGGCACAAATCCGGGTCTGGGTCTAATTACCACCATGGAGATCTCCGAGTTTCTAACGGAGGGACGCCAAGGCCAGCAAGAGCGCAGTTTTCACCATATTTCTTTAATTCCGGGGGACAGTCCCCAATCGAACCCCTTCAGGAGAAAGGTCAGCACGGCTCTAATGGTACATATCCTGGGGTCTTCTTGCTGGGAGTCATACCGATAAACAAACCAACCTTTATAAAGGGGGCTCATAAATTATCCAAAATCCTCACAATGGAAGTAGATAAGGGCCTAGGGACCACCGCGACCAGCTCCTGAACTTGAAGAGCCCAGACGGCCCGCCAGAGGTTACCCCCTGCCCCCACCCCTTCAGTTAACAGGTCTTGCCTCGGGCAAGGAGGGACTCTCATGAGTGACGATAGTTCTGGGAACCAAGCTCTGTTGGGCCAGAGAGGTGCAACAAAAGCCAGTTTTTCTTGCCCTGTGACCTTGCACAGATCCTGTGCTGGGAGGCTCACTGGGGGAAATGCATATAAACAATTCTTCCTAGGCTAGCAGTTTGCCAGAGGGGTCTGTCCTGAGAGAAACCAGGGACAAGGAGTAAAACAGCTGGCAATGGGAGTACACCTGTGCCTTGCCGAACTTATCTTATATCTGCTGGACAGCCATGAGATGGAGTCGCCATTCTATTGGGGTGGTAATAAACCTAGACATCACATCCACAATCTGCTTATTTATGCTAAGAATATGAACGACCATACGGATCAGAAGTTTGTCGTGTGACAGGAGTGCAGGTGATGGGAGTGTACACTATGCTGGTGGCCGCCATGCTGTCCATCCTGACAAGTATGTGATTACCTCAAAGAAGCAGAAGCTCCGTGACACCAGGATCACTGCAGCTAACTTGCAGCAGTTGATTAAACCAGTGGGTTTAGCGTCTAGTGCCAGACCTAGATACCCACTAGGTAGTGCACACGGCGCCCCACCCTGTCAAGGATGCATCCGTGGTAACAACCTTGTGCTTGGAGGTTCCTCCGAGAGGAACACCTGCATGAAAAAAGGACATGGACCCCCAGACTTTCAGGGAGAGATCTCAACGATCTGTCAAGGACACTCTTTGCTGACCTAGACGCCATGCCCAACCTGGAACTCGAAAACGAAGCCAGAGCTGAAATGGTCACAAATGCAGGAGCACGAATGGAATCTCTGGGGCTGCAGCTGCCATATACCGGCTACTTTGGTCAGAGGTCCAAAACAAGGAGGAAAGCCAAGAGCAGTGATAATTTGCTTTCACCGGTACCAAATTAAAGAAACAAACAAAAGGGGCTTGCTGTGATATTAGGACAAGCTGATCGCCATATACGGTAACCCTGAAGTCATGGCAGAGTTATGGCAGAACTCTACATTCGGGGACTTAAACCATTTCTTCTCTTCCCGGCGAGACTGAAGATCACAATGATTGATGATGAGCACAAGTTTATCGCCTCAGTAGTAAACATATGAAGCTTCACACTCATAACCAAATCTCTATCCCGGCCCTTCTTGCATCCAAGTTACAAACAATTTCACATAGTTTTATGGACTACCCAGCAGTAAAAAATTCACTTAGCATTTGAATCCAATTCAGGAGATCGTTTGGTTTAAAAAGTACCTCTTATCTCAGTCCAATAGCCCATGATCTCTTCTTTTTGCCAGCATTGAAAGACAGCTCTTTTAACAGCTGGTCTGACAAGGGGATACTTTGTTTTAAGGGCCTTTTTATTTACCTTTTTAAGTTTTTGCATCTTTTGACAAGTTGAAATCACAGCATGCGTTGGTTGAATCAGATTTATTTTTTCAGGATCTTGCAAATTAGAACTCACATCTGAGTTTCCAGCCCTGCCCCCTAGAAACCACTCAGACATTTTCTTCTCCTGCAACATACTTACCTAAGGTTCTATCTCTGGGCTTTACAATCTATTAGTAAATGAGTCATCCTCTCCTACTGTCAGTATCAGAAGAGCTTGGGAAGAGGACCTTCAGAGTTCGATCTCTGGTGATCAGTGGGATGCTATTGTTAAATATCATCAATGTGTGCCCGACACTTACTGCTTCAATTTAAAATTGACCACAGAGCTTATATCTCCAAAACAAAATTAGCTCAAATGTTTGCTGGTACCAGCTCTCTGTGCAATAGATGCCAAAGCACCGAAGGGACTTTATTTCACATGTTTCGGACCTGCCCTAACGTAGAGACATTTGTAGTTCTTCATCAGCGGCTTGAACTAAATTCACAAGTGGCATTGTTTGGGGTAGCCCCCGAAAAATTACATTTAGCCTCACCAAAATTGCTTTTTCTTCTTGCACGTAGAGCTATTTTGTGCAAAAGGAAGGAATCTCGCCCTCCCACTCACGCTCAGTGGGTCAGGGACACTATGTCCTACCTCTACTTACAAACAAATAGTTTTTCAGAAAAAGGGTCAGAAATTTTTTTTTCAATACCTGGCAGCCTTTTATAGAATATGTGGATACTGGTGAATCTCATATGAGCTGCTTTTACAGGCACTTTTGTATTATTGAAAAAATGTACATTTATGTTTTTTCTATTTATGAGAACTATTTATACTTTACTTTTGCTTAAGACAGGGGTTGGAATGTTGTTTTTATTGTTTGAAAAATTCAATAGAAGATATTCAAACCAAAACTACACTGACTCTAAATCAAGACAATTTAGCTGATATATCTGGCTGTTGTGATATTTTGTTGCACTTGTGAGAGGACAGCTACCTGAGTTATAAATCCCTGTCAATCAGAGCACAGTACTCAAGGTACAACTTCTTCAGCCCCAGAGCTAGCCAACACCAAAGCACAGTCCTCCCACAGTCTCTTTCCAACAGCTGCTCTCAGTCTTCCATTGCTTTTAATTAAACAAATCACTGCAAATCCCTTCATGTTTGTCATGCGTTGCTTTTCCAGACAAAATATTTTTTCTAGTGCATTCTGTAAAATCTAAAAGAAGACTCTAATCTGAGGGTGACAAACTCTATATATTGCCGTGCCAGTTTATTATTTTTGTTTCTCTTGCTTCTGAGTCCTCCCTGTGCTTCTACATTGCACCTAACACCACTAAAGAACCGACTAAAGGGTTTTAACATCTTGCAAGCGGATTCAAGCAGAAGCTGTCCAGGTGTGTCTCACATGGCTGCCTGGGTGAAACAAAAGCATGATCGCCCCCCTGAGGACTGAATCTTTTTTTTTTTCAAGCAAATCGAGCAAAACGTACAAATTATTTCCTTGTAAATAACGTTATTTACACATTATTTTAATGATTTTCTATAGTTATCTATACAGTGAACAGTTTATTCTCATATGGCGAGGACAGCTACACTGAACTGAACTAACTGACTGCTGTGAGAAAGATGATTAACAATGATGAAATATATAAGTATATAACAGCAGTATGTGAAAGGGGCATGTGTTAGCAAGACTCAGGGCAGAGGTCTGAAACCATGTCTGTAACTTCCTTTTCTCTGTCTGTCATGCCCTCATCTTTATGCCCGCGGTGGGTTCAAATGGTCCAATCCACCCGCAGTGTCATGTCATCCATGTTATTTACTGTCATTGCTGTAAACTCACAAGTTCAGTGGATACAAGGCTTGTGAAGCTACCATCAAATAAGGCTCCTATGCTAAAAAGTGTCCATAAATGTTTAGAAAGTTAAAATGGTTTCAAAGTTGGGTTTTAGTAAATGTCCTACAAACACAACCCTTTGCAGTTGTTTATTTATTTTGAAGAAAATTACTGTTAGGATTAGGTTGGTTTAATAATAGTTGATAACATGAATATTTTGCTGACTGCTCTTTACATCAAGTTTTTATGTAAATGAGTAATAAAATATACCGGTAATTTGCATAATAGTCAATCCTTTGCTCAGACACATTTCTTCAGATTACTGCAGTGTAACGTACAGTGAATGTTTTGATTTTAGTTACTGTACTGTAAATGTACAAGCACATCAAAAGATGATTTATCGGTAAAATAATAAAGCACACACAACCTTTTCAAATTGCTAGCGCGCTCACAGACAGACTGGAAAGGATCGAGAAGAAGGTTAATCTGGATTACTATCGGATGGACTATTATCCCTCAGACTATTAAAAGCATCAAAAATATGTCATGCAGACCTAACCTCATAAACAGGAAGTCTCTAATGGTCATAATGAAGGGTTTTTGTTCCTGGTTGAGTCCAAGAAGTGCTCGTGTTTACGTAGCCTACCAAGTGCAGAAAGGTCCAGTAGAAAAGATTCCAGAGATCTGGTTATTTATGATGGCCCAGATGTCTATGTGAAGAATGCCATTGTTAAGCATTCATTTCTAGTTTCCTGATCATAAGGTTTCTACTTAACTAGTGAACTATTGTTTCGGTTGTTGTAATCATGAAGCCTGTGTTATTTGAAAAATAAACTTAGATAATCTTCTGCATTTGATTTGTAGTTTTCCCTGGGAATCAAACTTTCCTATTTAGTCCTCCTCTCCCGTATTGTAAATGATAATATAGATAGTATGGTAGGGCATTCGGGATAATTGTAGGCAATACACAAGACCAAGTATTCAAAAAATATCTCAATTGGAGCTTTTCATGTAAAACTGGAGAAGCCAGTGTGAAGATAAAGAATCCAGATCTCTAGGTAACAATCTCTACCCAATGTGTCTGGAGATAATGATCTCATGAGAGGTACTAACTGGAACCAGCAAAGACCTCATGATAGATTCTTAAACAATTGGAGATATGTTTCATCGCTAAATCAGTGGTGCCCTACATGAAGAAAACAAGAGAGAACTGGAAGGGAACACTTTCAAACCACATAGAATCGGACAATGCAGCATTCCTTTATACACTTTATATTCCTTTATATAATATAAAAGTTACGTATGCATAGCTTTAAATAGATAGAGTTTCCTTAGTTTAAGAATGTTTTTCTGTGCTTCAATGAATGTGAAGATTCTTCAAGCATAGACTTGAACTGTTATAGAAGAGTCAAAATAGTTGAAACAAAGTTATTTTTTTTAATCTTGAAGCCACATTGAACAGTTTCTCTTCATGAGTTATGAGTGTGCATTATACAGGGAGGATGTGGTACACTTCAATGTGTGTCGAGTGATCGCCTACGAGAACCCCCTGTAAAGTGCCACAGCCAGAGTTTTTCTATGCAGGCCGGCGCTAACCGCTGATAGACACAGGGCCTTCACAGGTTCAGCTTCTGCCCCTGACCTTATTATTCCAGGGAAGACTCAGACTCAGCTAATGACTCTAACTACCACAAGCCAAGGAATCAAGGAATTCTCCTAGCAATCTTGTGCTTCGAAATTGTGTCTTTAAGTCTCCCTTTGCCTGCCAATTCATGGATAAACCAGTGCCTCAGCCAGGATTTAAAAAGTTAAGATACATTCTCCCTTAACAGCAACAAGTTTCCTTCAGCAAGGATCATAGTGTTGGTATGACATCAAGGCCAGTTATGCTTAACCCAGACCTGATACCAAGGCTGCCGCCAACTTTACACCCAGGACTGGATTTCTTTCAATCCTAGGCTGTCAAACTCCTTGGCGGCTTTACCTAAAGCACACTTTTAAGTTTAAAGTGAGGCACCTTGATGTCAACCCAAGAGCAGTTTAGAGCTGGAAGGGTCTTCCGCTAACTTGCATAGTAGTCTGGTATCGATAGTTTTCAATCATAGGCCACTCCATGTCCTCATGGTTAGTTGAATATCAAGGTTGAACACCTAGAGGTCGACTTCACAGCTGCGTACTACCGGAAAGAACACCTCTGCTGTATCTAATCTAGACTCAACACCAGAAGAGCACTTCTGAGTGTACGTTGTGCAGGGTCTCTTAGAGCTGGTGTGGTCTCCCGTCCCCAAATGCGTTACACACCCATTGTACCTCCCTTCATTGCACCTAGATGGCTTTCTATTTTTGTATCCAGGAGAGCACTCCAATGACACCACGACGCTCCCTGGTCTCATCTCTCTTCATGAATCAAATATTTTCTTTTGCGTATCAATTTTGCCGTTTTCCACCCAGGAGAACCCTAATGCGCAACCAAAGATGAAAAGTTTGTGAGATACCCCATTTCCCCATTCTTCCGTCAGTTGTTCATATTTCCTCCCTCAATGGGCATCTGTTCCTTCAAATATCACAGAGAGATTTACAAAGAATTCTTGATGCTCCTGCTGCTCATGTCCTTCGATCATTCTTCGATCGCTCCTGACCTTCTTCTACCATTCCATCATCCAGAGCAGTCTTTGTTGGTACAAAGTTCTGGCAGCTGTCCTTGAACTTTTTGGAAGGCTAATCAAAGGCTTTTGAGAAGGACATTAAGCTCACAATGTACACTCACAATTTTGGGGCAGGTCCTGAGTTTTTTTATTTATTATTAAGGAAAATTCTGAAGATAGCACTCCTCCTTCTCATTTAAGTTTTCTTGGGCAATACTAACGTTTGAGTTCAAGCTTTTGACTGCCAGTGTTCCTGTAGGAGGGAAATCCAATCTGCAGATGTGGCAGACAGCTGCTGGCTTGGCACAGAAGGAATTCATGCTGCACTCTCTGCTATGACATGCTTGCATTGATGTGAAACCAGGCTGTTGCTGGCATCTCATGAAACACAACTGTGTGCATTTCAAGGTGGAAATGCCTTAGATTTGAAATCTTTCCCCAATCATCTCTGCTGTTCCCATGGCGACAGGGTCCCAGTGGGTTGTACTGTGGAGCAGACTGATTCCTCTTTAACTCGGCTGGTAAATTCTAGCAGCAACATTTCCAAAAGTTACCATTTTTCAGTGAATTTGTTGAGGGCCAATCATAAACACAGCATCGTGTCAGTTCATCTTAAATTTGTTTCGTATTTTTAGAAAGATGCAGAAAGAGATTAATCAGGTTCCATTGGTAGAAAGGAATGACGTTGTGTTTTGTGAGCGGGAGGTAGTTCCTGGGTGCCTTTTCCCCGCTCAATCCATTGGTGCATTGGTTTCCACACCAGAGGTGGGGGATCTCACTGTGCTGATGTGTCCGGCGTTCCCTGGGCTCCGAGCTAATTGGGCCCCTTCTCCACTGTATCGGTCCTTCCAGGAATCTGGGCAGCCCAACACCGGCACGGTCTACATGCTGACCCGGCGCTGACACTCTTGACCAGATCGGTGGACTTCTTTGGCTCCCGCCAGAGGGAAATGGTCCGCTTTCTCCTGCACACAAAAGCTGAGACTCCCGTCGTTCACCAGCTGAGCCACACCTGGCAATGCTGAACGTTTGCCCAAATGAAATGGCAAAATAGTTTTGGAGGTGTCATGGGGTCATCACAAACAAATGATGCCACTCATACCACAGACGCCAGAGGAGACGGGAACAGCACGCCATGAGAGAGAGAGAGAGAGAGAGAGAGAGAGAGAGAGAAATTGGTGAAAACAATAATCAAAGAGCTGCAGAAACCCACAGGAAGTGCTTTCCACACACAGTCCAAAGACATGCCAGGTAAACTGGTTCCTTTAAATGGCATCAGGAGTGGCTGTGCCCTGCAATGGACACTTTCATCATGACGACTTCCAAACTGCCTGTTCTCAGCACACAAACAGAGGGTGAATTCTGAAACATCTTAAATGTGATCCCTCCATGAAGAAAGGAACACTTAAGACACAGAAATAAAGAAATATTTGAGGCACAAAACATCACAAAAATGTATAGCTAAAGATTAAACCCTATTAAAACCTTTCAGGATACAGCTAGCATTACCATCCCAGGTGCTCTGTGTCTCTAAACATCTCTTTCATGTTGATGTATCACTGATGTAACCCTAACCCTAACCCATGTTACTCTGGTTCCATTTTGTTCGAACGGCGACAGCTGCATCCGTTTCGTGTAACAGAAGTTATTTGGTCATATTATGAGAACGGGGAATTCATGTTTGCTGTCACAGTTCATCCTGTGTACGTGATGTATGGAGAATTGAAGGCACATTTCATTCTGTTTGGGTTTAGAAATGTTGTCTAGAACAAGATCCGACTTTTAGATTGTCTTTTGTGAAAGAATAGTGTTGTGAATAAACTGGTGACCCCAGCCTCTCGCCCAATGTGTGCTGGAGATAGGCACCAGCAGACCAAAATGGGAATAAGCGGGTTGGAGGAGGAATGTAAAATAGGAACGCATTTTTTTTGTATTGTTATGTGTACAGTAGGCTTATTTTAATGCATTTATAGTCACTAAATAAGAGTCCCTGGAAGCAGGTGTACATGGCCGTGGCTGCTGGGTTTATATTCTGAGTCAAGCCATCTAAAAGTGTTAATGTCTAGGTTACATGCAACCCCCGATTCCCTGAAGGAGGGAACAGAGATGTATTTGTCGAAATGAATCGACCCTAGGAACTCTCACGAAGGCCCTGAATTACTCCAAAAATGCTTTGATGGGCCAATGATCATAACATTGTGCAGGTATAGGAGATGAATTCATTAATCGGCTTGATCTAGAACCACAGCGGGAGCCTACACTCATTCTGTTATTTTTATTATCTTACCATGGCAAAGGGAAATATGTTTTTATAAACATAAAAAACTTTTTTATTGAAAAGAATGGACTATGGGAACCCCTGGAATACACCATGCCAGACATCCTTGCATACGGACAGACACCAAACTTATAAAAGGGTAGCTGCTATGGCAAGGTCACCACCTGGTCCCAGAAGGGGACCGATGGGACCTTGGGCATGATCTTATAGGCAGGACTTGTCAACGGACATTACCTGGAGATCTCCAAAACAAACACTGGCAGCTTTAAATAAACCAAGGAGAGCTATATTAATAGAATCAGGCGTGTTTCATGAAGGTTGCATCTAAACTGTGCATGGCTGTGGCCCTCCTTGCCCACCTTTGTCGTAGAGGGTGCTAATGCATAGTCTAAGGTCGAAGATACTGTGTTTGGTCGGGACCGGGGGTCTGAGTGAGAAGGTCTCACCTCAGTGGAAATGGCCAGGGAGGGACTGTCACAAGCGTTGGGAGTTCTGGGAACTAGGCTCAATCAGATGCACTTCGTGGTCTTCCTCCCTGATCTTTCACAAAACCTGTGCTCCCTGAGGATAACGAGTTGCTCTGCTCATTGCATCTTGAAAAGGACAGAATTGCTTTTTTAAGCGAGTTGTGGAAGTCTTCCAAGGATCTGCAGGTGCAGTGGTACGTGGCTAATTCTATCTGGGCTAGCATAGACGAAAACAGAGTACAGTTAAGCAGCCTTTAAACATTTTCCAGCAATAGCATCTCAATGTTTTGAGTAACACAGGAGGGTTCAAGGAACTTACAGAATGACTGTAGGCTCCCTCTGTGGTTATATGCCAGCCCGTTAAGGAATTAATCGCCTACACCGGCACTATGTTACGATCTTTGGCCCGTTGAAGCTGCTTTGGAGTAACTCAGGCCCTTCAGGAGAGTTCCCATTATCGATTAATTCCAACAAATACGTTGCAATGACCCACTGAAAGTGAACTACGCACAGCGATGACATCGACAAAAAGCTATGTGATTGGTCTGTTTGGTTGTAGAGCGTTTCTACGGTGACGTCATGCATATTTGGCCGAACAAACACCAAAGCAAACTCTTAAAGATTGAAAAAGTGTGAAATATTTGTGCAGAGGTGCATCTGTATGACTCTTCTCATCAGAGCATGAATGAGTCTTCCTGTCAGATGGAGTTTATCAGATATACAAAAGAGAATCAAAGCATAAGCTAGAACCCAACAAACAGGAGTCCACACATCAAAACTCTGTTCACTGCTGTTTATTTGGGGTTGTTACGGACAGGCTATTGGTGAAAGGAATGATGTAGACTCCACTTACCTCAGAGTTTTACCCAGTCAACATTTTGGGAGTGAGATGATCTGCCAAATGAAGACCCAACAAGTGCTCAGCATCTGCAGGAACTGCTCTAAGGTTCAGCGTTTTAAGATACTGAATCTCATCGAGAGATGCCATCAGTGTGAACACAATAACCAAAGCAAAGGCTGGATATTTCGAAGAGTTATTTGTCACTTTTTGGCTACTACATTTCCAGGCAGATCTTTTTTTTACCAAAGTTTGCTTTTTCAAAATAGACAGCTTGAATTGCTAAGAGTTTTTGTCTATTTGTAGCAAAGAGGTGGTTTGGTTTTTATTGGATTCCCCTGACAATAATGTTTGTGGTGGTGAGAAGCTGTGTCCAGACTTGTGTGTATGCACGAGCCTAAAAACGTTTTCCATGTGAGAAAGTCTCCATCTGATCCACCACTTCCATCTTTTTCTCATGCCCATGAGTGTCAGATGCAACATGCTGGGGCTACTTCAGAGCATTTGTTACCAACACATTTGATTAGAAGCAAAGCGTAACCATCCATGAGTTCATCAAAAGCCTGCCAGTAACAGGAAAAGTAAAAATATGCAGATAATCCGAAGATTACGAACTTGGTAAACGTTTTTTTAAGGATTTGAACAGATTATTAATACTGTGGATGGGTCAGGGGCGTCTGCTTTGAGTTATGGCCAGGTCTGTCTGCGTCATAACGTACCAGTCTGCATTCATTTGCAGTGAGTCTTGTTCCACCCACATGTGTGTTTTGAGCTTTTTCTTTGTAAAGTTTGTGCTAGTCTTTTTTTTTTTTTCATTTTTATACAGAAAATAATATACCGCAAATAGCTAGACATACCCTTTGAAAAGACACCTTTTGTCTATTGCGAATGTTTCTCCTAAGTGAGAAAATCAGATTAGCACCTAGAATTCTGAGCTGAAGGCGTGTGACACGTTGTGACTCATTTTTGCTCTGAATAAAGCCCAAACTGCTAGAGATCTGTTGATTTAAGTGAAGATTTCAAACATGACACACGAAACATGAGGTTCAGGTAGAAATGTCATGGATGATGTCTGCAAGCATCACCTGCATTTTAGACTAAATTGAAATGATGTTTTTTGGGAATTCCTTCAAGAGGTGCAAATATGACTGAAGCTGTGTTTTTTGGGAATCTCTTGTATCTTCAGCAATTGTTGCTAGGGTGAAGTGATCTTCATAAGGAGGCAGAAGACAGATATTTTTTATGCAGAATGTTTTATTTAGCACTGGAAAACAGTGGAACTGCGATCAAATACTGGCTAGTTAATGTTTACTCTTAAGTAGTTACAATTACTGCAGAAATTGACTAGCTGTTAGTGAGTTGTAGTCTACTGCGTAAAGGATCTGTTTTTGGACACTGTGGCGTAATGTATGGATGTTCCCCGCATCTCATTAAAAATTCATATCAAGTAGTACCTTTGGAGTACTTTGTAGTTTGGTTCAGTTTCACCCACTGCAGCTTTTCAATTGTGGCTCTCTCTTTCTAATTATTAAGAGAAAACAGCGATGCTCTGCGGGCACCTATTGTGTTTGTTCTTCTTGTTTCATTTCCACCATTGGCATCAATGACTGCTCTTTGAGCCGCTTGCAGGAAAGTTTAGAAACTTGGCGAACTGATACAGTTGGATATGATGAATAATCTGACCCAATCTGGAGCCTCCAACTCATAATCTATAGCGCCACCACTAGTCCCGAGTTGCACTTATGTTTATGCTAATTCCAATGCACAATATGATGCCATTGTACTTCATGCTGATTAGCCGCCATTTTGAATTATCATCAAAACCTACTTGCTAATTATCAGATTACTGTTATTACTGATTATCGGATTTTCACCAAAGTTGTTCCAGATCATCCTCTGACCATGCTGACTAAAAGTTTTTCAAGTTGATTTGACAAGGCATTTATGAATAGGGCGTTAACAATTAGGAAGATGGTCGTAAGGTGATATCTTATTAATGCTTTAGTGAATTAACACCAAACTTGGTGGATGTTGATGATGATCTGTGGCTGCCTGCAAAGCTTCTACACAGCGCCCCCTAAGGCAATATATAAATATTTATCAAATTCATCAACATATCATTACAAAAATGTGCTTGCATGTTGTCAACATGTTGTGAAGTTACCCATCTTGATTTGTGGTGGTGCTTCCTTGTGTTTGAAATATATAATTGCATTTAGGAAAATGTTAGCACAGTGTCCCCTAGTGGTCAAGAGATATAAAAATGTAATTTATCTTTTAATCCAGTAATAATATCAGTTTATAATAAAATCATAAAGGTGGTCTCAATATGTTGTAACCATCATGCTGAGTCTGGTCATTTTGAATGCCTGCTCAACAGGCTTTTTTTCCTGGACTACGGTGAGAACATAAAAACTAATTTTACCATATTCAGCTGTCTGGCAACTCGACCTGTATTAGCTTGGGTTGGGATGCTCGGGCCTGTATTACTGCTTCCGGCTATATTTGTGTTTGCATGAATCCTGGTGGCACGGTGGCGAAGTGGGTGAGTTTGCATGTTTCCCCTTGTGGTTGCGTGGGTTTCCTTCGGGTACTTTCTACTTAGTGAGAATTTGTTAGTGATTGTGTGTGCTGTCCAGGGTGCCCCCTCCACCCCCCGCCTCTCGCTCAATGTCCTGTTGGAGATCACGGAGACCCCCTGTGACCCTGAAAATAAAAGTGGGTATGAAAATTAATTTATTAATTCTCGAAACTATGATACAATGGTAAGCACAAAAAGGGGCTTTTTCTAATGTCCACCAGCACGTTCCCTAAGGTCCAGATTAGTGACCAATAAACACAAACTGGCATCCACGGGGACTGGACCTTTTGGAAGAACATCGGGCTGGTGGCTAAACTGTTGTGTTCAAGACACTGTGGAATCACAAATGACATGAAACAAGAATCAATAAAACCAGCCAAATGAGTGGAGTGAGAACATCCCTGCAGCACAAGAGAAATTATTCATTACAAACATTTCTTTCATTGGATGTCAAAGAACAACCACTCCCACCAGATTGAGTGCGGTACTGTGATTATACTAACAACCTCAGTCAATGTATAATGTGCAATCAATAGCCTTTTAATTAATTTCTCCTTAGTTTTTTTCCCAGAGGATGAGGAACCATAAAACTTGTTTGAATTCTTCGAGAATTTCGAGTATTGCACCTCCCAGACTTTCAGATGTACAGTTCACACTGACTGACTCACCAGATTGACTTCACGTGCCTGGTTCCACTCCTGCTTCCAGATTAGACTGGCGTGACTCTCAGAAACTTCTGTTCCACTCTGCTCTCCACAAGGTTCCTAGGCCTTGTTTCACTGCTCTGGTCTTAACTTCCCATCTCTGGATCCTTGATGGATTAAGCTTCTAGACCTACATCACTGACAAGCCTGAGGAATGAGATATTTTTCTACATACTGTTATTAGTAAATAAACCTGAGTGGAACTGATGCCACTTCCTTTTCTCACTTTTCACTGAAATGTGTGAAAAGATTGAACACTATTCAGATCATGACTTCTCTCAGAAAAACCAGATTCCCCAGAAGCAGACATGGATTGTATTTAAATGCAAGTGAATTATCGGCACAATCTATAAACGTGCATCCCTGTTTAAAAAGCTGCACCTTTCACCATGTGTAATAACGATATGACAAGTACACCGTCTTCTGCAGCTTGAGGTCACTCCCACGCATTTACTGTGAAGCTGAGGCCTGTTATAGTCTGTTGTCATGGAAACTTTCAGACAGATTGGTGGGGGTAGTTGCTTTGCCACCCTGTTCTCAAGTCTTTACACTCTGTGTCGCTCAGAAAAGGTTCCAGTGAGGCGACTCATGGTGCTTTTCCATTCCTTCAGCATTTCAGCACACTGCACTAGCAGCACCTGCAGAAGTGAAAGTGGAGCGGGATGATAAGGACCTAATAGATCACAGAGTTCTTGCTTGTAAACAAATGCTTGAGGCCGAGGCGTAGCTTGTGCTGTTCTAACCAAACTCCGCCCCTGAATAGAGTCATTGATCGTGAAATAAAATATAAAACATCATGAACCTGAATGAAACCTCACGGAAAACCACTGAGTAAACAATGTTTTATAGGAGGGCTACCACGAGCTTTTCCAAGAAGGTTCACCCTCTCTGCATATTCATTTGCATGTTCCATGTGGTTTATGAATCAGCCGACCAATGGCAGGGACACACCTGCTAATGCAGACCACCTCTGTGGGCAAAGTGTCAGAAAGCAAACAAAAAAAAACAGAACTGTAACTGGGGTGGCATGGTGGCGCAGTGGGTAGCACTGTGGCCTTCCAGTTAGAAGGTTGTTGGTTGACCGGTGACCTTCCTGGAAGGAGTTTGCATGTGCTCCCCATGCTTGCGTGGGTTTCCTCTGGGTACTTCGATTTCCCCCAAAAACATGCGGTTAGGTTAACAGAATAATCTAAACTCCCCTTAGGTGTGAATGTGTGAGTGAATGTTGCCCTGCGATGGACTGGCGACCTGTCCAGGGTGTACCTAATGTGCGCTGGAAACTCCCATGACCCTGAGAGGGAATAAGCAGGTTGGAAAATGAATGAAAAAACTGAAGCCAAAAAATATATATATTAAAGAGCATTAAAAAATTTTTGGGGGAGAACAAAGAATTAAAACAAGTTTAAAATAATTAATTTACTTTCAAAGCTATTAAAATAAATTTTAATCAATTTTATTTATGTTCAAAACAATTTTTTCCATAAAGACTTCTCATGCCAGATTAGTCAGTCCCTAAACTAAAAGAACCTGGAGGCAAATCTGCCAATCAGAGCTCACACAAAACTTTCCCAAACTTCCCACTGTCCAATCGGTTCCAAATAAAGGCTAAAAATAGGCCAAAAAATAATCTTAAAAATAAAAAATAAAAAAACAATAAAAAGCAAACTTAACCCAGAATGAACCAACGGTGCACAGGAAATAACTTAACACTGAAAAACCCTTCAGTGGCTGGAAAATGAGAGAAAGGGATCTGAATCTGCTGCTTCACTCCCCTCTCGATGGTTCCTCTCTAACAAAACATGTTCCACTCAAAAAATAATCGGTGCATCTTTAAAACAGTTCACGTTCAGCTCAGGTTTCACGCTGCATTGCGTTCTTTTTCGTAGAAGTCAACGGTGTTATTGCAGGTGCTACAAAGTACTCCAAAGGTACTACAACTATTTTGAGGAAAGTAGCTATTTTTAAGAATTTTCTGCTGTAAATGTTTCACCCCAACAACTAGTGTCTAAGGCCCCGTCCACATGTGCCCAGTTATTTTGAAAACGGGTATTTTTCTGCACGTTTTTGAAAATGCTGGCCAAGGTGAATCATATTTGAATTGCTCCGCGCTCCGGGTCTCTCTGTACAGGATAACCGGAGTAGTTTGTGTCCAGGGGGTGGAGTTTGTTGTTGTAGTCCCTTTGTGTAATGGCGGCTTACAGCATGTACACATGCGCATGTTCCCCATTTGATAACCGAACAGAGGTGTTTTTCCTCACGGTGTTAAATAATCATTTTTAAACTGCCATGAATTGACTGCCACCTGTTGGTTTGATAGTCATTACAGAGCAACGGACACGTGTTTAGAAAAAAGCAGTGTATGTGTGGACATGGACTAACTAATATTGATTTCATTTGAAGACCCCCTCCCCAGGTTGGGAGCCGCTGCCATAAACACATGGATAAGGCTCCTTCAAATCTATTTTATTGATTCTAATAATAATTGTACAGTTTTGGCCAAACTATTTCTATGTAATAGTTGCCTGACACTGTACTGCAGCTTAATGCAGATGTTTTTTTTTTTAAGCTTGATGCTGATCGAGACGAAGAGGAAGTCTTCTGCGACATCAGCATGACGGTGGATAACAAACTGTTCCCAACTAAAGATCCTGTGGCAGGTAACAACTTAAATCACTTCCATTATACTTGAGTTTCCATGGGTTTTCACATCTGGCGCAGTTAGGTGTATGCAGCAGTTAATAATGCAACATTAGCTGTTCCTCAATCCTCAGCTTTGGAATCAGCTGCCGCCAGATATTTTTTTTACAATGTCTTTCATGTACTTTAATTGTTTTAAATATAATGGGCTGTTAGTTATTTTGTGTTGCTAAAAATTAGCAGACGTTCCGCAAAAAGAAGTAGATAAAAAAACTGAACTGTAGCATTAGAATAAAAGGAGAGAACATGAGGAGAAATGTGTGTAAAATTTCTGAATGATGCAAAACAGCATATGGTCTTAAATCAAATACTGTTCTGATCTCAGTGGCTCATTTTGAGCTCTCAAACTTTAAATGATCCAATAATTTCAGTTTTTACAATAATGCTAACAATGGTAGAAGGAGTTTGAATAATTGCTTGTTCTAGCTGTGGATCAGAAACAGTCAGCACAGATCCATCCTTCAGGAGCAACCTCCTCTCAAAACCTTCCCTGTACTGACCTGTGACCTGTGCTACACAACAACCCTGAGACTCAGCAGGTGCTTTACGGTTTTAAAACTGGGCATGGTCAGCCATGAATTAAAGTGATGCTGGCAAGCAAATTTCCTCAGCAATTATGTTATTTACAGTTTTTACGATTTACAAAAGTTATCTAAGCAACATTCATTAATACTTATTTCCAGAAGAGGGAGGAACATAGAGTTACCTACAAGAGTGGAGGTAGGAGTACGCAGGTAGACTACATCCTTTGTAGACGAGCCAATCTGAGAGAGATCAGAGACTGTAAAGTAGTGGTAGGAGAGAGTGTAGCCAGACAGCATCGGATGGTGATGTGTAGGATGTTTCTGGTGGTCAGGAAGAAGAGAAGAGGAAAGATTGAAAAGAAGACCAAGTGGTGGAAGTTGAAAAAGGAAGAAGATTGTGAAGAATTCAGACAGAAGCTGAGACAGGCTTTGGGTGGCCAGGAAGAGCTTCCAGATGACTGGGAAACTACAGCAGAATTGATCAGGGAGACAGGAAGAAAGGTGCTAGGTGTGTCAGTTGGAAGGAAGAAAGAAGATAAGGAAACATGGTGGTGGAATGAGGAAGTACAGGACATCATCCAGAGGAAGAGGCTAACTAAAAAGAAGTGGGACATTGAAAGGACTGAAGAAAGTAGACAGGACTACAAGGAATCGCAGCGCAGAGTGAAGAGGGAGGTGGCAAAGGCCAAACAGAAAGCATATGATGAGTTGTCTGCCAGGTTAGACACGAGGGAAGGCGAGAAGGAATTGTATAGATTAGCGAGACAGAGAGACAGAGATGGGAAGGATGTGCAACAGATAAGGGTGATTAAAGATAGAGATGGAAAGATGCTAACAAGTGAGGAGAGTGTGCTGAGAAGATGGAAGGAGTATTTTGAGGAGTTGATGAATGAATCGCGCTAATAATAAATTTATATTATTTAATAAACAAAATATACCGAAACGGTACGCAAGTGTACCGAACCGAACAGGCCGCACCAAAACGGTTCAATACATTCCCGTGAACCGTTACACCCCTAATATATGTGTGTGTGTGTGTGTGTGTATATATATATGTATATATATATATATATATAGAGAGAGAGAGAGAGAGGGAGAGAGAGAGAGAGGGAGAGAGAGAGAGAGAGAGATCATGGGAAAATTGGTCATACGTCTTGTCTAAAATGCTAATTAAATAACACTAATAAAAAAGTGGACCCTTTGATTTTACTAGCATTATTGCATCTCCATGTCCATCCCCTCTGCTTCTTATTTCAGTTAGAAAAAGTCTTCATTGGAGGGAAATTATTCTAGTTACACATGGGATCATTAGAGGTGACCAGGGCTGACTTTAACTGATTGCTTTTCTGTGACTCTATAAGGATATAGAGCATTGCTCTAGTAACACACAGGTCGTGAGTTCGAACCCCAGTGAAAGCAAACTGATTTTTCGCTGTGGTTTTGCCATTCGTCTATAGTGAAACAAAGCTCTGGTTCCATTCCATTCCATTTCGTCTATATAGAAAAAGCAGAGCATTTATATATTTTTGGAGAAAAGTAAACAAATCCCTTCATGGGGCGTTCCCAGGTGGTCACAAAATGCCATAACTCTCTGTCTAAATGATCTGCAACGGTCACTGGGGTCAGTATCACAGTGGCTTTATCATTTAGCATTTTAAAATCAACACAGACTGAAAGCTTATAAAATTATATGAATAGCACATAACTGAAATAACTGTCAACAACTAAAGAGAGATGGGACCTGCCACAGAGAACGCTCTGCCCCCTCTGTGTACATTCAGAAGGTCAGCTGACCTGACTGGCCGTAATGGGGAGCACAGTTTCAGAAGCTCACTGTCATAAGTATTTCAAATCAACTCTAAGATGAACAGAACGAGCTGCAGCGCTCTGAGCAAGCTGCAGATTGGAGATGGAGGATTGGCAAAATAAAGCACATCACTGTGATCCAACCTCTGGTGACAAAGGCATGGCCTTCGGTGGAAAAGGCTGCATTTTAAAATGGGTCTGATCATCAACGGAGGAAAATATAGTTGGATGTACATTTAAAAAGCCTCCATGACATTCTGAGAAGCTCAGCAAAGCCGAGCAGTCTCTATGAGAAGGTCATTTCTCAGAGTAATGGAAATGATTACGAGATCTTTCACATGAATTTTTGCAGACACAGACTTTAATTAATCCTCCTGTCGTGATATCCTCAGACTGACAGGAAGCTCACATCACAGAACGCTTGATCTTTGGGCCACCGAATGACAACAAAGCTTCCAGCACCAATTTGATCTTCTCACAGAGCTGTTTTCAAAGTCACGGTAGAAAGTTGAGTTAGAAAATGAGTGTGCTGTGCCCTTCTGCCTCCACCACTTCCTCTCTGGGTGAAGAAGAGACATTCTCGATAGCTCTTTTCAGACAGGACTAGAATTCTTTTCATCATTTTCATGTGCGGATTCCAGCAGGATTTTACTGTGAAGATTCAGGTTTCTGGGTTTTACTTGTGAGTTTTGCACAAGACCAATGGGTTTATTTCTTTCCTGCACAATCAACTAGCTTCTAACTGGAAGGCCACAGTGCTGCCCTTCTTCACCGGGAGCCATCAGTATTCATTAATGGAGCACAGGACTCTTGAATTCTGGCTTTCCCAAATGCTGAAGTACTGTATTGCAGGTTACACTGAAATCACAGACCTTTGCAATCAATGGGATCAGACTTCTCAGATGCGTGAAAAATAGTAGTTAATTTGCTCTCGAGTGAGAAAAACACAAACCTGACAGATTGGAATGGGAATAAAATCACAAAGTTCATCTGGTAAATAGAAAACAGACAACCCCTGAAAAACTAGTCCCGTCAGATTGGATCATCAAATAATCAGAGTAAGTGGTGTGATATTCCTTCAGGGAAAGTTTTTCCTTCTCGAACTGTCTACAGAATACCCGCTGACTTATTCCACACTGCACTATTACCCAGAGGAAAACCATGCAGTAGAACATGCTTTAAACCAAAGTCCCTTTGTCTGACATTTATGAATGACACTCACATTTCCAAAGCAACTTACATTTCAAGGTTCTTGCTTTCCCTGGGGTTCAAACGCTTGACCCTTGTGTTGCCACTGCAATGGTCCCCTGACTGATCTTACTGAGCATTTCGGGAGTGACTCGAACAGTATTTTATTAGAAAGACCTGCAATAGAAACAGCAGCAGCAGGATGCCAGTTAGGAAAAAGGAACGGCCTCCAACTGATATTAAGATCCAGACTGCAGATCAAAGACAGGTGAGCACAAAATATGGGAGCTCCAGATTTCAAAGATGAGGTGCGATCACAAAACTAACCAACCAGTGGCCAGTGCGTGAACGATAGATGGATGCAAATGGCTGGAAGGTGATTATAGCACAGAAAGAGTGAGAGACCCGCAGGTGAAAATAATTCAGGGGAAAAACATCCCACATCAACGGTCAACAAATCTTCTGAGATAAAGCAACGGCTGCCATGGAAACCAGCGGATGTGAGAGCTGAGGAGTGGGTGCGGTGTGAGGAGTGGAGTGAGTTGATTTTGCTGATTTGGGAAGGTTTTTCGATCACTCCAAAACCGGAGTCCTTGACTCTGCCTACACCTGTGCCCCACCACTCCGCAGAAGTGCTCAAGGTGCACTAGCAAGACAATTCTTCTGAACCTTACCTGCAGAGGTGGTGGGGACAACTTCACAGACAAGGCCACGCACTGTTGATAGCGTATTGCTCATCAAAAACTCAACACATGCAATCAGAATTGCAGTATTTGCAAAGGAGCCTGTGGTTAAATGAAGATTGAAAATCTTTGTTCTTGCACAATAATTATAATGAGTAAAAATGAAGCAGTAGATGGTTGCTGTCTGCATTATCTTCTTGTTGAATTGAATTGAATTGAATTGAATTGAATTGAATTGAATTGAATTGAATTGAATTGAATTAGCCTTTATTTGTCACATACACTGTTACATGTAGTGAAATTGGACCCCTCTGGCCACAGACATAGACAGGGTGGGAACAGGCCAGTGTTGAGAGGTAGCATTTACAGAGAGAAACAGAGAAAATGGATATACATTAGGTAAATTAGCTTAAAAAAAGAGCCTTTCCGCATTGTCCTTCAAAGAAAAGAGCACTGTGGAGCAGGTTAAAAAAAAGCCATTTGCAATCAAGCACATTGACAAATACAGGAAAGAATAATAAGCATACAGGTTGATAAATAAGCACACAACCCACGGACCGTGTAGGAGCCCTGGGATCTTGTTTTATACTCCACAGTATTGGGTTGGGTCAATGTTGGGTCCGTATCTATATTTGTTTTTTGTTGTGTATTGCCCCTCCTCAGTGTGTGTACCATTCCTCATCTGACCCAGCTGCTTCCTTTGGATTAGAACGCACCTGCTGCTGAGTTACCACATACCCTTGGAGATTCCCTCTTGTCCTTGGTCCTACATATCACTAGATTTCATAGTGAGCATGACTCCCTCCCGAGGTGTTCTTGACCATTTTCAACTGTGTCTCCAAGATCAGAACTTTATTCCGCTTCCCAAATTACCGTCATCACTCAATATCGCCTGAATCCTGGTTGAACAGTTCTTCAGACTACATGGGATCCCTTTCAACATGGCCTCCAACATCGTCTTCCCTCTGGTTTCCATCCCCAGAGTAATGGTCAGTCCAAAAGAGTCAATCAAGACCTCAGGCGTCTCCTTTGCTTCTAAATATCCCTCCTACTAGTTTGGGTTCATCACCTGGGCCAAATACTCCAACTCTTGAAGAGTAGCCAGAGCCCTTCTGACCAAATCTCAGGAACAGATGTGCAAATCAACATCGCCACACTACATCCCACCTGCCTGACGTTGTATTCTAATCCAACATTCTTCTAATCCTCTCCCCCTTGTCAGACTATTCTCACTTAAGTCTCAGAGTAATAGCTGCTTCCTTATTCGATCACCCCTGTGTTCAAGACCTGTCTGGTGTTACATGGGTTTGTGGGTCCCTCCCCACTGTGAGTTATTGATCTCTCTCTGTCCTTTTCTGGAGATGGTGATTGTCAGGAACTGGGAGACAGTCCATGGCTTTGTTGCTCCCCACTACTCGCCGCGTACTGCTAGCTCAGAGGCTTTGAAGACTGTTGGTGCTTCATTATTCAGGCCTATTTGGTCGGTGAATTCTCTGAATATTGAACAAACCGGAGTACCTTGCCTTTGGGTCCTCTATGCTTATTTCCACACTCATTGTGCTGCTGCAGCTGTTTCCTCAACAAAAACAAGAACACGCTCAAACAGGCATCAAACACTGCAGCACAAATAATGGCTAAAGTGAGATGAGGTGATCAGAGCCATGGCTTCCAGCCCACTTTCCCCTTGGGAATGAGAAACTTTCTAGTTGTTCTTTATTGTTATGTCAACTTAAACGCATCTAAAGGTCAACAACATTTTGGTTTGGAATGGTCAGGTTTGGTCATGGAATGTAAAATACCAGCAACACCATCTACCTCTCCATTACTTCTGTAAATGTTCAACTCCTTCACTTAACAGTGTGCCTCACACTCTCACGCTGTTGTTATCAGACTACTTCCTCTTCACCTTTTCTGCCTTTTCAGAGTCTGAACTCTGAATTCAGTCTGAACATTCAAACTGATAGCTTGTTGATGCCCTTAGAACCCATCAACAAATTCATTCATTCATTTTCCCACCTGCTTATTCCCTATTGAGGTCTGCCGCTGACCCCAAAATCACATTGGGTGAGTAGGAAGGTAGACCTTGGACAGGTCGCCATTTCAATGAAGGGCAACACTCACTCACACATTCACACCTATGGGGAGTTTAGATTATTCAAATAACCGAACCACATGTTTTTGGGGGAAACCGGAGTACCCCCCCACCACCACCACCACCACCACCATCAACAAGTTTTGTAATAAAATCACAGGATCTAAGAAACGATGAACAACAACTAAACAAATCTGTGTAAGGCCGGTCCATGGGTTGATCCAAAAACGGGTTTCAACCATGGATGAAGGTTTTCAGCCGTGTTCTGTCTTTCAGAGCTTGCGGGAACTTTAATTATTGAATTGAACTTTTATCTGACTCCATATTTTAATAAGAAGGTTATTGTTTACCTTTATCATTAGCTTTGATTGAAGCTTTAGTAAACTCTGTATTAATAAATGTCAATAATTAGAGAAATGCACTCACTTGTTATAATTAACCCTTTTAACCTTTGTTACATAATGTGATACTTTAGTTCCTAGCATTTACCATTATTTTAGAAAAGTGATTAGAGAGTAACTATTGACAAGATTGAACATCTCATTTATTAACAAACACTTAGTTACACAGGAAAAAGGTGAAACAATAGCAGAGACTACATGATCTGAAAAGGCTCTAAGCCTCCCAGATCACGGGCTTATCATAGATAATAAGCAGCGAGCTCCTCTTGCGTTCTTCCTCAAATACCATCCCGATCCAAGTCCACTCCCACGGGAGGGTCTAGTTGAAATGTAAATCAGACAGCATGTTCGATAGACCACGTGACCATATATGGTGTTTCTCAGAAACGAAGTAATCGAATCTGGTGTATCTTTTAGAGGCAGATGCCATTGTTAACCAAAGTAATCACAGATGAGGATGGTAATCGCTTTAACACCTTCGCAACACAAAGCTCAGGGAGTGGTCGAGAGTCTCAACCCCCCTGATCTAAACTCCTTCCACACTGTTAGATTTCTGTTGTTATTTATACATTCACAAATGTTTTTGTATATAAATATATACATAATTATTCAAAATCTTACATCTGCATCCAAGAATGGCATCAGTCATTGGCATCAGTCTCCCTGAGTCTTGTAACCTTGAAGAGTTCTGGGAGACGGGGAGGTGACAAGACTGCCACATTGAGGTCAGGTTATTCTGTGTTAGGCAGCAACTGGTCCAAAGGACGCCCCGAGAGGGAATGAATTACCCAAATAAATAACTGATGTCTAGGAGAGTGAGTGTGTGGCACTCTGTCCTTCACTCGCTGCTGATTTATTCATGTGAGTGTAAGATCCCTGCAGTCGTTCACTGAAACAGCCGCTGATTTACATGAATAATGGATTTTATACATTATTTTATCACTTTAACTTTATACTCACAACACACAAATACATGGTAAAATTGTATTTTACTGTATTTTGCCACAAAAACAATGTACATAGTGTACATCCTTTACCCAATCAGCACAAAGTTGCACATACACTACATACAAAACAACAGAAGGATTTACTGTAAACAGTTACAGTACAGTTAAAAATAAATAAAGTAACTATATTGCATCCTCTCTTTTGTTGAAGTCTGACTACAGCAGCTCACCCACATCACAAGCAATGTTTTCTCAATGCGTTCTCCTTAGCTTGTAGAAGAGGTGTACGTGCTTGTGGATTTCAATCTCACACTTTCCATCCCCAGGCAGAAAGTACCTCCTCATAAGGATGGAGCGATGGAGAATATGGAGGGACTATAAGCACCTAAAAAGTGTGCGCGGGCAGAGAACCAGTTACGAATCACAGCAGCCCTGTGGAAACTTACATTTTCTTGAGACACACTTTACAGTATTTTTACAGAAGAATCCAAGGCAATACTGTACTGCTGTACTCATTGAGACTTTCTAGTGCGAGTACAAATTCCAGATGATGGATGCTACAGGGTATCTGTTCAAATTTGGCTCTACTCTATGCCCAGCCTCTCTCATTGTTACACCATGGTTGACTACATGATCAACCAAAGTGATTACCGTCCTTGGCCTTCCTCATCCTCCCCCTCGTGCTCTCACTCTCTGGCTCGGTATCGGTTGGCTTCCATTGCTTCAAAACAAAAGAAATCACCCATTGCCCTTTTATACTAAAGCTCTGATTGCTAATTGTAAAACTGTGTGAAGAGTCAGTCTGCAATGGCAGTGTGTTCCTTGTGAAAACAAGATGCATATTTCAAAAGCAGAGAAGTGTGTGTACTGTTTAGAAAAAAGTGTACAATTTGAGAGTAAAGATGGAGAATTTTAGAGAAGTTTAGCAGAATTGGTTCAGGGATTTAGGAATTAACTGATGTTGTGGTCATTGTGTCTCAAATATCAGAAATTGTGTGTAAACTATTGAGAAAACTGCAACTAAATGTGAACTTATACATGAGCCGTAAAAACATTCGTTTTTCGATTCGTGTAAAATTTGTCAGCAATTCGTTAGTGCTTCCATTCGTCAGCTTTTTTTTGCTGTTTTGGTCTGTGGAGGACAAAAAGCTGTATGCCTTTTGGAGTTCACCCAAGCGCCATTTAGTGTTCAGGAGAGAGTCTGTGCACTCAGATCGTTCAGGCCACTCTCACAGGAAAGGGAATCGCTCTTGATTGTTAAGAATTCTACGTCAACGGCCAAGCCTATAGCTGCTGCATCCCTCCAGCTGGTACCTTCTCACTGGAGTTCCTCAAGGATCAGCTCTTGGTCTTCAACAAGCGTTGATGGCCTTCAATAAGCACGAAAGCCTTTCTAATGAATGAGGTTAATCAACCCTCCACGCGTCACATTAATCCCACTGCTGAGCTTCCTCCTGTCGTTTTCTATTTCATGCAGAAAAACTCTCGGTTGACAGTAATTTGAAAGCTTGCTGCTCCGTGGATCATCTCTTATTGCTGCCATGGAGCCATGGTTTTAATTAGAGAACTTCAGTAATAATCCATTTTAATGCTTCAAATCAAATTCTCCCTGAGACGTATCAATGGCCATTTAATCCAGATTACCATCCCAAGCCGTGAATATATGCATGATTCATGAAGTATAGAAACAGAGCTGGAGGTAAAAATTCAGACTTGAAATCCTTTATCAACAATGAAACGTGCTGAAGACTGTTTACTTCATGTTTTCATAAATTACAGTGAACTTCTCTTTACAACTCCCTCTACTTTTATGTACAACACATGAAAATCCTGAAATAAACCCAAATTCAAAGCTTGGCCTTTTTACAGTGATGCATGTTTTTTTAACTAATTTGACTACATTTTAATAGACAAACACAAGATAACAAACAGAGTAGACTCTAGAATAAACAAACATCAAGCATTGCAGAAAACACTTTTGCACATAGGCCGTGAACACTCACACGATGAAACAGCATCCAGAAGCTGAACCGAAGCAATAGAAAGAGATCAGGAATCTGAACAGGTGACTGAAGAGGCACTGCATAAACATCCAGATGTTTACTCTCAGACGTACGATAGGGTTCATTCAAATCTTAAGCTGAGGGCAAGATTTCAGTTCTTCACAGGGGAGAACAGGTTCTAAACAGTTCTAAAAACAGGCGTTTATTAGTTGTCCCAGCTGGTTCCTGGCTGTTCATTGATCACAAGGTGGTTCGTGCACGGAGCTCATTTTTTCAATCCATTTGCTCATATCTCATCTCATCAGCTGCTTGTGATGGTCTTGTTTCTCATTGTTGCCTTCTTGCCTCCTCTCTTTGTTCTCCTGACTATACCAAACAGACTCAATAAACTCAATGAACCCTGACAACACCACCCCAAAAGTTTCACCTGAAGAATCTAAAATAATTGCAAGAAAGATCTCTCCGTTTAAAAGATAAGAGGCAAACACAATCATCCCACAAATATACACAATTAAAACAATCACAATCAAAATTAAAAGCATAGTGGTCCAACCCACTCCTCAACCAAGGGTCAAAGTACCTTGTTTTGAGGGTCCACTCAAGGACTTCCGTCGATGTATTAATCACATCAACCACACTAAACAAGTCCACGCAACGAGGCTCCAGACAAACTCCCTTCTACAGCTTTCCGCTGCTCTACAGCACCGTCGCTCAAACCTCATCCGGCTACATTCAGTTTCTCACTGCTACAATGAGAGATGAGGGAGAACTACCAAACTTCCAAAGTACTTCAACTATTCTCATTTTTAAAACCGGAATACTCCAATTCAGTCCAGAATATACCCAAACAATACCCAATAACTAGTACATTAAAATAACACAAAGATCTTCACCTGCTTTGTCTCGGGATACTTTGAACATTTGTGTTACTCTCTGCAATCTCGCCTGCAGCTTCCTGGGAGGTTTGTCGATATGGAAGTGGACACACAGCAGAGTCTGTCCTTTACACAGTAGATCTTTTTAGAGGAAGGTCAAAAGGTCATCCCAAGAATGACCTCCAGCCCACGCGCCCTCAGGCGTTTCCAATATTGCCACGTATGCATCGACTAATGCGCTTCCTCTTGTGGTCTCAGGTGCAGCATTTCTTCCTTAATATATAATCCTCAGATACGTACAACACGGGAAACAATTCCTCCAACAGCTGATCTCATCCAGCGCATCACTCTAGAGGGAAATGCTCAGGTAGAGCAGGTAATGCAGCTGGATCTATCTGTAAGAGTGGGTGCTGTCACTTTGGATTCAGTAAAGGACGATAGAGAACGATGATGTCAGCAGATGGCACAGTGCAGTGCAGCTACAGAGACAAGCGATGCCAGAATGCATCAGCTTCCTCCGGCCTTTACCAGTGCAGTTGCCCAGCTCATTCACAACCAGGAGCAGATGCAGTTTGCTGAAGGATCTCGCAGTAATGGAGCTTGCAAAATCTTGCTCCAGAAACAGTGTGACTTCTAAAGAAAGTAAAATATCATGACTGGATCCCTGCATTTCCTGCAGGTTCACACTTGAAAAAATGTGTTTTTATGAATAATATCTTACTTGATTAATCTAAAATAGGATATCTGGTGGATGTATGTGGCATATTATATCTCAGTAAGTTTATACAATCTACTTCTAAACCAAATGCCTTAGGATAAAAAAAAAAAAAAAA
>SRMA01027308.1:189734-235544 GCA_007224835.1 Danionella cerebrum | reverse complement strand
TATATGCGTGTGTGTGTGTGTGTGTGTGTGTGTGCGTGTGTGCGTGTGTGTGTGTGCGTGTGTGTGTGTGTGTGTGTGTGTGAAAAATATAAATGTATGAAATGTGTGAAATTGTTCATAAATGAAAAATGGAAGTTGCTGTATCTCTGGTCTTGTAGACCAACTGATAAAGCAAAAGTTTTTCTCTCAATAGTTGACCTCTGCAATCTGATGACTGGACTCTCATCACAAGATTCTTCATTTCTTTCTGTTGGACTAAGACTGAACATAGGCTTGGGTTTTTAATCCAGTTTGGGTTAGGGTTAGTGTAGACTGTGTGGATCCTTGCAGTTAGTGGTTCCCCCTACACAGTGGTTAGTGGTTAGTGGTTAGATCCCCCTACACATTCTCACCTATTGTGTTTCCCATTCGGCATGACGAGTGAACCGATGATGCAATGGATGCATTACCTTGCCCCTCCCGTGACCCAATAGATGATTTTACAGAGTCTTTACAGATGATTTCCCAAGTCACTAACTGTTGGAGATGCCGGGCTGGAGTAGCCTGCTCCTGCTAAAAAGCCACATTAGTATGGAGGGGTCCAGGTGCAGGTGTCATAGCACAGACATTCTCTTCTGGGTGGTGGCACCCACTTCTTCAATAAAAGAGCAAACTTCTACTCCTCTGGATATGGGGGCCACATACCCTCAGCAGACTGGAACTGGGTTCCATTTTCGAGCTCTGTGTGGTAAGGAATCCTCTAACCAGGTCAACATGTTTTTGTGCAGGGGTATGGGCCCCCTCTCTTCACAACTCCACTCCAGGGGTTGAGTGAGACTAAATCATTGGCAGGGTTGAATTTGGGGTTCTCAGAGATTTCGTCGGCACAAAAACACTGCCGACGGCACTATTCAGGATGCTCAAGGTCCAAGTTATCACAGGAAGTGTCCATCAAAGGTATTGGTTTATAGACCTGACAGATGCACATTTTCATGTAACTATACTCCCATGCCACACACTTTTTCTTCAGTTCTGTTTCCATGGTCGAGTCTGCCTGTATCACTGAGAGCAGTGCTTCTGGTTGCCCAACCTTTGCTTGTTGACTCCAGGGCAATCATTTGCTGTCCAGTAAGGGCTGAAACGATTAGTCGACATTGTCGACAACGTCGACAATAAAAAATTGTCGACAAATATTTTGTTGTCGAGTAGTCGTTTGATGTCATGTGACCTAATGTAAGGGTCACGTGTCGCGATTTGAGCGCTACGGCGCTGTAGCGTTTGAGTGTAATGCAGCCCTTTCGAATTCTACTGCGGTAGAAGAAAAGCAGCACGAATTATGATGGAGATCAAACGAATCCGAACGAGTAATGTTTGGGAAAGTTTTACTAAACTTAACCAAAAATGCTGTCGTGTGCAATACATGCAAGGCGGAACTTGCTTTTCACAGGAGCACAACGTGGATGGAGCACTTAAAGAGGAAGCATCCCTCTGCGTGAACGCACATTCAATCACGTGATTGCACAGACTAAACCGATGAGAGTTATAAAATAAAATGTTTACTCGTGAAGACGTTTTGATTTTTATTTTGCTTATATTCCGCGTAGATGTCAAATTTACTTGTAAAACGTTGTTCAACTATAAATATTGTTTAAAAAGTTTAAAAGAATTCAATCGCCTAAAGCAAGTTGCTTACAGCAGTGAATGTTGTAATAATTTATGAATGTATAGCATTATACAAACTTTAGATGTTTATATTTTATTTGTGTATTCATTAGAATAATTAACATTTAACGTAAAAAGAAGGATTAAACAAAGTAAAAAATCGTTGATGTAAAATAAAAAGCTATATAGATCCATTCACATTATGGGAAAAAAACTTTCCCACGATGGGGAAAGTTCATTTTTACAGCCTTAAGAGTCAAAAATAGAAATAAAATGGAGATACACACCAAAGCATTTCTTTCTCACACCATTCATTATCTTATGCTGATTCTAAACTTATCTTTATTTGTTTCTTACATTTTTAAATGTTGCCAGATTTTCTAAGAATTATTAGATTATCACCCTCCAAATATCTAGTTTCATAACTGTGTCTTTCCCTGGGATATTACTTTTGATGAACTAAAACGAGTGGTAAACCAACAATTATTAATGCTGCTGTCAAGATATGTTCACATTCAACTTTCTTTTTGTCTGTAATGCAGCTGACTATTTATATTTTTCTATTGAATTACAACAAAACATGTAAACAATGCTTAGAGAGCATTTGTGTTTAATTTGAGTGTAACAGAATCAGAAAACTTAAAGAGAATGACATGTTTAGTTTGCTCAAAGTTCATTAAAACAACTATTTCAAAAGCTGAAGTGATTTTCTTATTTTATTAGTTAGAATATTCATAATTCATTATTTTAACTAGTTGAAAAAGCAGAATAATCGCTCAAAGGCTACTGATTAATCATTGAAATAATCGATGACTAATCGATTAATCTGCCTAATAATCGATAGATTAATCGATAACCAAAATAATTGTTTGTTGCAGCCCTACTGACCAGGACAGACATGACATATGTTGATCGGGACAGCTAGTTGCGAGAGTGTGCTCCCTTCGCTTGTTCTCAATCGCCCAGCGGTTGGTCCTCTGAAGTCACAGGAAACTTCATTCTCTCAGGGCCATAAAACAATAAAATAAACAATTATGCCCAAGGTGAGCATGAGCTTCTTCAGCAGCCAGCGGATTAGAGCAGAAAGAGAAGGATTTAAGGCAGGCAAAAGTTACGGACACCTGGGATCCTGAAACCAGGAACAGATTTCAGAAGCCGGCGCAATGCTTCCGTCTCCCCAATAGCGCTGACTATTCCTTTTCTGTCATTCACAGGGATGAATTTAGTCCTCTGTGTAGTTTGTTCATGTCTTTTTTAAGGGTTGCCTGTAATAATGGTGCTTTTGTGTTTAACTTTGTTTTATACATTAATGGCTGTCTAGTTATTGGATTCTGTGCTTGGGTTCTGAGAGAGGGAGGGAGGGAGGGAGGGAGAGAGAGAGAGAGAGAGAGAGAGAGAGAGAGAGAGAGAGAGAGAGCTAAATAAATCAAGGCTTTTTTCTCCCTGCAGGTCCGAGTGAGCTTGACCTCAGTCTCATAGCAGACAACAGCAGCTTGGCAGAGGTGCCAGTCAAATTTGATGAACAGGTATGAAAATTTGAATGTTTTGGCTTTTTTAACTGTTTGAGATTCTGCCTCAGCATACCCCTTTAGATTGAAAATGCTTAACAGTGCGTGAGGAACAGCTACCAGGGTGAGGTTCATCAAAAAGGTCTCTCCTTAGCAAAGAGGTCAAAGCAGACTGGGGTTTCAGATGTTTGTTTTCTCAAGTTCTTTTGAACAAGCACAAAGGAACGACAATCTTTGATGCAGTGTTTGACCAATAAAGATAGCAGGGAATGGCACATCAAGCTTATTGCCTTTTGAAATCTGAAGATGTTCAGCAGTGCCATCAGCTGAGAACCGGCAACCAGCTGTGATCCATCTACTGTCTGGAGAACTCAGTTCAGAAGTGGTCTTCAAGGTACAGCCAAAAAGTCATACTTCTAATGTGGAAACAAGGAAGCCACTATGCGGAGGAAACTCATTTCGGCAGCTTGCATCCGGGATCTTGTCCTTTCAGTCATGACCCAAAGCTCATGACCATAGGTGAGGTTAGGACCGTAGATCGACCCTCTTCACCACGATGAACCGATACAATGACCACTTCACTGCAGACGCTTCACTGATCTGTCTGTTGATGTCACATTCTGTCCTCCCCTCACTCGTGAACAAGACCCCGAGATACTTGAACTCGGGAGCGCACAGGTCTGACTTGGTGCTGGCAATGCGAACCAAGCTCCTGCTCTGGTCGTACAGAAACCGGACAACCCCTTAGCAAAAGGCCCCATACTCCCAGAGCACTCTCCATAGAACACCAAGAGGGACCTGGTCGAATACCTTCTCCAAATCTAGAAAGCACATGTGGACCGGTTGGGCGAACTCTCATGACCCCTCGAGGACCCTGCAGAGAGTATAGAGTTGTTATAACATTCCACGACCAGGACGGAACCTAAATTGTTCCCCCTGCATCCGAGGTTCGACTATCGGCAGAACTCTCCTCTCCAGTACCCTGGAATAGACTTTCCCGGGAAGGCTGAGTGTGACCCCTCTAGTTAGAACACATCCTCCAGTCCCTCTTCTTGAAAAGAGGGACCACCACCCCGGTCTGCCAATCCACAGATACTGTCAGAACAGTCAGCCAGAACAGTCCCACAGCAAAGCTTTGCCATGTGCATGCTTCGCTTTTTATTCCCATTCCCGAGCCCTGCTGTACAGAGGACTGTACATGCTTGTGTGTTAGGTGAGTTTGAACCACATATTTTATTGTTTATATCAAAACATTTGTGACATTTAGTGGTTTAAGCCCCTGGAGCAAACAAGTTTCTAATGCAGTTTCTGTCGCCAACAGCATGTAGGGAACCATTAGCATGTCAGAAGGAATCCCGTCCATCACGTATCTTTAATTTACTGTGCAGATATTGCAGACTGTGATTAGCCTGTGATGAGGCTGATGGAGAGCTATTACAGGCAGACTCTGTCACTGCAAGGTCGAATGCATTACTGCAAGTCTGTATGAATGACTATCTGTGACTTCAGTCTGGAAAAGCTTTATTTGTAGACCTTGACATTCATGAAAATGCTATTTATAGATTAAGACTTATTAAGAAGGACAGAAAAATGCCCCTCGGTGGGGGCTTTTGTACCGCACAAACTAATTATTGCTCGAATAACATATTCCATGACCTTTTCTGCAGAGATACAATCAATGGTTCTCTCTGTGTGTGAGTGATGCAGGTGTAATGAGACTACTTTTGGGGTCAGGGTGTGTAAAGGGGTTTGTTGGACCAAGGTCAGAGAGGTTCTTTATACCGTAGAACAAGAGTAAGTACAAATACCTGTTCCAGACCCCAAGACACAAATGTTGTCGAACAATTGGCAATAACAATGCCCAGTGATTAATACCCAGCGCTTTTGGTGCACCGGTGATCTAATGGTGCAAAGAGAGGGAAAGAAAAAACAGCGAGGAACTGATTATTGAAACAAGATTATTCATCTTCAACCCACTTGACCCCTTTCGATCTCCTGCTCACTTCGGGCTAGAGACGGGGGTACACCCTGGACAGGTCACCAGTCCATCACACATTCAAAGCTAAAGGGGAATTCAAATTATTACGTTAACCTGAAGCATGTTTTTTGGAATTGTGGTGGAAACCATCCACCTTTTTGTCTTCCAGCCTTATTAAAAACGGAGATTTCTATACACAAAATCCCTTGACATGACATTTATTCCAAATGATAAAAAGCAAAAAAGAAGTGATGAATTCACTAGTGTTTGATACTTTGTAGAAAAGGTACCTGCAATTACAGCCTCAAGTCTTTTTGAGTTGCATAATCTTGACACCTGCTTTCACTAATTTCCCACGCTCCTCTCTATCTCTCAAGGTCTGGTCTCTTGCTCCCAAACTCAAGCACCTTCACAGAGTTGCATTAACCTCTTAAGCCCTAAGGCCTGTTTTCCGAAAATCCTATACCTTCACTTTATAAGGCATTTCTCAGCTTTTACAAGGTCTAAACTGCAAATCTTGGTATCAAAATGAAGATGGGTTCTTGGGGGGTGGTGTGGATGAGTCCATTTGACAGTCAAGAACACTGGGTAAGAGTAAATGATGTTTAATTGGCCAAAAAAAACTTCCTCTAAATGTTTCATCTAATATCCCCTTCTTTTAGCAATTTTTTTTTATTTCAGCAAAAACACTCCTAAAGAAACGCTGTAAAAGGGGGGTTGATGCCCCTTTACGCTGTCTCCATGCGCCATGGGTAAGCTCCTATTTATACCGCTTCCAGCCTTGAAACTTCCCCGTGTGCCCACCCCTCGGCCGTCTGTCCAATTCGGGAGCTCTATACCTCGTTGGAAAGCTTTAAATCTGTAGAGTCCAATGATATCCACCATTTTGAGACGGACAGGATCCCTGACGAATCACAGGACACAGAGCGTGGAGAGGACTGCTTTTACACACGGGGAGTGTTTCCATATTTGGTCATGTTATTCTTAGAAAAAGAGATAGGGAAGAGACCCAAAATGGAGTTTTTGCAAAGTTATCGACCAGATATAACAACAAACGGACTTTTATCGCTATGGAAATAACTTTTGTTGAAAAAACGGCAATCAACTTTTGCTGAATTGTTTTTGCTGGGGTTTTTTCGGGAACTTTCGCTCCCTGCTCTAAAATACTTCGCGCCATGTAAATGAGTTGCATATCGCTGGATTCAGCTGGTTGTTAGCTTTCATTTGATGCCATGGTTTTGGTGTTTGCGTTTATGTTGTGGATACATATCACACATAAACAAAAACGTGGTCATGAATTATACTCCGGACATGTTGTTGTTTATTTGCATGGTGTTCGAGCTGTGGTTCACGGATATGAAATTGAATTAGATAAGTTTTTAGAGGAGTTTCCGCTGAACACAGCGGTATGTAATATGTGTGGATCACTCTCAGGGTTAGTGAGCTATAAGCAGAAATGTAATGCACAAGGGGGCAAGTCCCTGGTACTGGGGACTCTCGGGTTTAAGAGGTTTTAAACCACTCCTTTGATATCTCGACTGCATGCTTAGGGCCATTGTCCTGATGAAAATTGTCCCCAACCAACTCAAGATTGCTCTGGAACAGGTGTCTATGTACATTTCTACAGTCATCTTAACCTTGATCCTGACTAGTCCCTTGTTCCTGCTTATGGAGAATATCCCATGAGCATGATCCTGCCGCCACCATGCTGAACTATAGGAATGGTATTGTCCACGGTAATGGTTCCCTCCAAAAACACTGGTCTTTTTTGTTTCATTAGACCAGAGGATTTTTTTACCTTGTCTTATACAGACCTGCTTGATGGTGGTTCTCCTGTTGAAAGGTTCTCTCTCTTGTGAGGTTCTCTGACAGGTCCTTCTTTCTGATGTCTCAGTGTACAGATGCTGGAGGATATAGTGCTTGAGGGACACCTAAAAACAGCAGAATGTTTCTAAACCATCTCTATGTTTGTGCTCTGACGTGTTCTGTTAACGGGAGCAATATCTAATACGTAGGTGTGGGCTCCTCCAAACCATGTCTATTCAAGAAGTCATAACTTTCACCACAGTTGAACTTAAAAGCTGAAGAAACTTCTCAAGTGTAAACTGGAGGCATCTGAGATGAAGGTTTTAGAAAAGGCTTTGAAGGATGGAAAAGACACTGTGAGATATTTGAGGGAAAAAAGGAATTTCATCCATTTCAAATAAAGGGTGAACTACTGAGAAAACTGAGCATAAAAGGTGCAGATCGCAAAGAAAGAAACACAAAGCAGAAGGATTTTCCAGAGTTCAAGATACATTCAGGGTTTTCATTTTGAACATTTCATGTATTTTCTGTGTCGCCGTAACTCTTTTGCACAACATCCCAAATTAGGGTCATTAATACCTACACTGCAAAACATGCTCTCCTAGAACAGGAAAAAACGAGTTAAACTCTTCCTAGATCATGCAAAATGTTTAAAAGTCTAGCTGACCACAAATGAAGGAGGAGTCGGATGAACCCTGTTACAACTATTGAGGTTCATGTATACCAGGGGTGCTCATTACGATGAAACAATATCAGCCGATCATCCATCCCGTCGCAGTTTTCTGCAGATGCACCGATTCGGTTTTCTCTGCTCAATAGCTCAAGACCAGAATGTTCTTAGTAAACAAATAATACCTATTTTTAATCTGTGTTATGTAGCGGACAAACTACAAAACGTTTTTTATCAAAACATGTTTCCCTCGGCATTCGCAGAAACACATTACCGTCTATGCGCAACCCGCTGACATGGAATCGCTTAGGGACCGTCTGCAAATGACCAGATCCAAAATATGTTTTACCCAGAATATGATTCATAACTTCATTCTAAATTGCTTTATTACAACCAAAATCAAGCAACACGCCACTCCTCACCTGCATATTGTACTGCACGACTCAGTTTCAATAAATATTGAAATTTTTATAAGAGCATCATTTTTATTCTTGATTATTTGGATCAAAGCTCAATTGTTCCCATAAAAATCACTCTATTACCATCAATTCATATCACACACAACTGTTCTAATGATTCAAATTAAACTCACGTTATTACAAAAAAATTACAAAATTAATTATTATGTGTGTTTTGTCAATTCTCAATAAAGTTGAAAATAATTGTTTGTTGATTGATGTTTTACATTTTTGTGTCGGGTACATCACTTTGACCTTTTCATTTTAAAAGTAGCTCGCAAGCTGAAAAAGTGTGAGCACCCCTGATGTATACAGTAGGTAGAGATGGTGATGATCTGGCTGTGGCATGTGTTCCTGGGCAACTATATGCCCAGCAACGGCCTTCTCTGTGTGTGTGCAGCCATGAATGATGTGTCATTAAAAACTTCACGAGTTCACCACCAGGTCTTGTAGTCTGAGCAAAAGGTGGAGGGTTCGAACATACTAGGCACAGAGTATCCATGTGGGGGAGTGTACACAAGGGGGCACTGCTCCTCTTAAACTGTTGTTTACACAGGTGAAGAAGAGCATTCTCAGAGTTTATTAACCCAAGTGCAAAGAATTATGGTCAGCAGCAGCAACAACAATGTTTTTCTGGAAGAGGAAAGATGTGAGGTGTTGCTGTTTGAGGAGGCCTGTCTGATAGTAGTGCAGTGGTAGTTTATTCCATGTTTTCGGTGCAGCTACAGCGGATCTCCCCTGAGCTTCTTCTTTGACCTTGGTTCCTTCAGTAAAAGCTGTTCATCTGATCTAAGGCACTGAGAGGGATTATAGGGGAAAAGAAGCACCGTGAGGTATTTAAGGCCATTTAAAGACTTAAAACCAAGTAAAAGAATTTTAAAATAAATTCTAAAATGCATGGGCAGCCAGTGGAGTGATGCCAGAACAGGGGTTATGTGGTCTTGTTTGTGTGCTCCGACCAGCAGGTTTTACCAAAGGGCTTTACCTTTGGCAGCTGCAGAAGATGAAAGAGTCAGAGCTCGATGAGAAAGAGAGCACGCATCCTGGGGTAAATCAGTATTGCTCAGATCGGTTTGTGCTCTGCCCATTCTCTCTCCACTAGTGGCATGTGGAAAAGTGTCCAGCTTTGCGAGAGTGAGTAAAATCAGGGTCTATTAAAAGTTTTGGTTTCCCTATATGTTTCGAAATGTAAATCTTAATATTGGAGTCTGGCAAACAGCAAGATGGTCTTCCAAAGTCCCTCCTATCTCTCCTACCCAGAGGGGACCAGCTGACAGCACTAGACGGTGATGGGAGAAGTTCCAACATGAGCGCAGCCACGGTGGGTAGGTGAACACATAAACGAACACTTCACTCCATCCACTGGAAAGCTGCCATTGTTCCACTCTGACATGACTTTAACACAGTATAATGGGCAGGAAAATGACAGGCGTTCTGTGAAACAGCAGGCTCCCGAATTCAGTTTGACAGGCATCTAGCAACAGGAAGGGTTTAATTGGTTGGCTGCTTTCATGTAACTGCTGTATCTGTTGGATAGCAAGAGCTCTTTTGAGGAGAAGAAAATAGACGTCTGTTCTGTACGGCACGAGAAGAGAACAAGATGCTCTCGGGAAGAGATGAAAAGCAATCCAAACAATCCATGTTCAGCGGCACAGGAGGTTCCTGCTGGAGAGCGTTTTCAGCTGTGAATGCTCCTGGACATTTTGAGATAATAAAGGCAATAAATGAATGACAAATCAGCAAAATTCAACTGTTTTTATTTTCCTAAAACCTTAGAAGTCTGCATGCACCGGTCACAAATCTCCGAAGAGGATTTCAAGCATTACTTACCTGTGTTGTCTGTTGTTGTATAGAGATCTGCTTTGAAAATTCCGGAAGCACATTGATGCCAGATTCTGTGAGCGATATTGATCTGTCTCAGAATAACTGTTCATATACAGACATCGTAGCAGAAACAAGAGGAAAGAGAGGTTTACTTTTGGATTTGTCCTTGAGTATCTAGGTGCGGGTGATTGCCGGATGGGAACAGTGGCTGTTTCTTGCGTATGTTGCCACTCCTGGTGAGTGTCCAGGATCACACCGGCTTAAGTCCTCACCCCATGGGAAAGCCATTGATGGACATCACACACCAACAGGGAACACTCTGACAAGCCCTCTGGATCTGGAGAGTTAATGAAGCACACGGAAGAGACGATAGCCAGCAAGGGAGTCCACACAAAGACCATGAAGAAACATAGAAGAAGACGCTCTGTCACAGTGTTGATGGACTAATCTTGTCGACCATCTGACCTTGGCAACAGAAACACAAGGTCCTGACCTTGGCTACAGAAACCAGGGGTTCCACCGTGCTTCTAGGGGTTTGGAGTTTATCTAGGGGTGAACGCTGCAGGTGCTTGGAAGGAAAGGTAAGTGGATCCAAGTGAGTTGCAGGATTGCAGGCGCTGACACAAAGCATTTCTTTCCCGCTCTGCATCACAACTCCATTTTCCAATCCTCTCTCGCTTGAAAAACAAAGCCTCCATTTAGTTAATGTTTATGGACTTCTACATGGGGCATGCATGGCTTTTATATCAGCTGTCGTTGAAATCATTGTGGTTGTTGCACCAGTAAGCTTTACTGGGATGAAAATGAGGCAGGTGGCTTTTTGAGCTCAAGTTTACCAACGTATGGGCTTGTGGTGGTTCAATTATTGGCAAAATCTCCACTGACAATCCTTCGATCCCTGATCACTGTAGATAAATTACAGAGTAATCTGCAAGCTATTGATCAGCAAGCCACTTCTGAAAGCCCATTTAGACACAACACGACACTGAAACGTGTGTAGAATCTTTTTTAATTGACCAAAGTCTTTAAATTTCCTGAGATGGGACCCCAGCACTTACATTCTCCCACACCCAAACAGGGAAATGGTTCAAGCCGAGAAGAGAATCCGATTGTGTTTCACTTTGAGCCTATTTCAGGGTGGTAGATGCATCTGTTGCAAAGACAGAACACAACTGTTGTTTAGCATGTACCCAGCTGCTGTTGTCGTAGTTGCACACAAGGCTCCTTTTCAGTCCATCACCTCGGTGTATGTAGGTCACGCCACATCTACTTACCTCCACTGTTACCGTAAGGAGCGGTTGAAATGCTGAGGATTGCCTTTTGCTCACCTCTGAGCGAAGAGAGAGTTTGTTTATTCATTCATCGTCCTTGCCAATTTATCCCTTTTGGAGTCATGGGGGTCTGCCGGTGCCCATCTCCAGCTCACCTCGGGCGAGAGTAACCTAACCGCATGTTTTTGGGATTGTGGGGGAAACAGGTGGAAACCTACGCAAGAACGGGGAGAACATGCAATCTCCTTCCAGGAAGGTCACTGGCGAGCCTCGAATGGACAACCTTCTAATTGGAAGTCCACAGTGGTACACACCGCACATAATTTGCTGAAGTATAATTAACCAAGTATGTAGTCTCGTATCACAGCCGGCTCTATTTATCTCTTTCATGGTTTCCTCATCGAGTGATGATGATGATGATGATGATGATGATGATGATGAAGATTTTCAGTGAGAAAACGGTAATATCATCTCCATTGTGCTGCTTAGAGCTCATCCTTCTTAAAGTGGAAACTTTCTCAGGCAAGTTTCAGCACGAAGCTAAAGCTAATTCATGTCGCTTTTGCTCCTAAATCAGAAATCAGTTCTGGGGTGACTGTACACAGGAGACAGATAAACAATGTAATTTCAAGTGTGTTTATTGAAGAACCAGCAGATGCAAACAAGCTAGTGGTATTCTGATGGTTCTGAACAACACTCTGAGTGGGACTAGACGAAGGTCATCCAGAGGATTGAATTTGAGTATCCAGGTGATTATAGGTGTCAGCGGTCTCTTGCTTTGAGTTCAGGAAAGAATCTTCAGGTGATGAGGGATACACCTGCATACACCAAAAGGCTTTCGATGAAGATAGCGATGCAGCTAATGTGTTAGCGTCAGCCACTAACTCCAAACACAAGCTGGCAAAGGACTGAGAGTACTAGTAAGTATGTTGTCATGGGAAACTCACACAGAGATTGGTGGAGAACACTGGTGAGGGAGTCCCGGATGGCACGTGGAAGACATCGACGATGTACAGGGAATTCTGCAAGTGCTTTTAAGGAGGAGAGCTGCAAGCTAAGCATGTGTTGCGTTATTCATTGTTAGCTTCATAGTTCACTCTTGGAGAATTCTACTCTGATTGTGTGGTCCGGTCACAGAAGCTCAGACTGTACACCATACACCCGAGAGCAACACCTTTTTGCCCGAGAGCAATCTTTTAAACCGATACCAAGCAGTGCAGGTAATCACAATTAAATAACTTTGTACGTAGTATTGTGCAATAGCAGTTCATGTAGTAATGCAGGCTGAAAGATTTCTCCATGAAATAGTAGCTAGATCTTTAAGATTTGCTCATTTTAGACAAAGAAGTGTCTAAACAAAGACCAAAAAGAACACAGGGTTTGAAGCTGTTAGGAGAACATTTGCTTCTCGAAGGATTGAAGGACTTTTCAATATCTCTGGAGCCAGAAGCTAAACAAGCTTATTGATGTTCAGAAGTGTAATGTTATTGTCATTTGAAAAAAACTTTCATGTCACGCATGTTTTGTCTAGAACTCTGTTCTGTTTTTAATGTGGTGCTGCCTACTAAAGCCTGGCATTTCCTGCTGTACCCACGGCTCACACACCCACGGCACATCAAACCGACCTTCCATCTGCACAGCTAATGAGAGAGAGAAATATTCATGATCCTCCAGGAACTGCAGGGAAATCCATGTAAAAGTACAAAGAGATAAACAGAATGCATTAAAAACAATAACAATATATTTCCAGATTATTCACTTGTTATTAGAAGTCGCTGCTTCGTTGTTTGGGGGCATGCTATCTACACTCTTTATTCCTCTGTGCTATTCGTCGTTTGATGATTGTGTAAAATGGATTTATAATTTATGTCGTTTATTTGATTTAGTTTTTCTATATTTTCTCAGTATCTGAGCAACAGTAAAATGGTAATAGGACCCGGTATATTGCCAGTAAATAAAGAAGCGGATCAGTAACTGAAGCCGTGCTGAATTATGAGAAATGGTGGTCTCCAGAAAGACACGGACACCTCGTTATCAGAGGAATAGACTCTAAGCTCATTTGCAGGTTTGAGCGTCCGTTGTCTCTTGTTCTGGTTCACTGGACCGGCTGCTCTGCCTACATTTCCGACACCAGCGGCACCCAGCTCGCTCTCCTCCTCCACACACTCAAACACTTTGTTTTTCATCTTTTCACACATGGCAAAAGGCGACAAGTTACAACCAAAGGATATTTTTTTCGTTAGTTAAAGAGCCCAGATCTCTCAACTTCAAAGCTCTTGGTTTAATTGGCTTGCTGAACTTCCTAAGTTCTCTAAAGGGATATTTTTACTCGATACATTTGTGTCTCATGGATGCGTGTGCGTGTGTGTGTGTGTGTGTGTGTGTGTGTGTTGCGTTTATAAGATCTGCCTTCTTTAAGATGAGCACATTATAGGAAGGCGTGAAGAATTATTGAACAAAAGTCTGCAGCCTTGTCATTTTAATGATTTCAATACATTTATCGCTAATTATTAGAACTGATTAAAAGCGTTTCTCCTTTCATCATCTTTGATATAAAATCATCTTTGTATATTCTCTAAAGAATGGCAACATGGGGGCCTCAAAACAACTCTCAGATGAGCTGAAAACAATTATTTTTGAACATAGTGGTTTTAAGCTCTCAACTATGAGGGACATTGTGAGGAATTGGAAGACCAGAAGCACAGTTGTAGTTAAGGCCAGAAGTGGCAGAGCAAGAAAAATCTCAGATGAGGGTGGTGAAAAGAGTCACGGACAACCCACAGATCAACTTTAAAGACCCACAGACCTCGTGCTGCAGATGACGTCATGTTTAACTATTCAGAGCACTTTACACAAGGACATGCTTGTTCGGGCAAAACAAGCATTGATCTGTATTCCAGGAAAAACACTTTCTACCGACGGTAAAACCTGGTGGTGGTTCCATGATGCTGTGGGGTTGTGGCCAGTGCAGGGACTGGGAATCCTGTTATATGGATTCATGGACTCATGAATATCAGCAGTGTCTGGAGAACGATGTTCAGGAATCAGTGACAACGTTGAAGTTGCGGAGGGGCTGGATCTTTCAGCAAGACAACGACCCTAAACACAGCTCAAAATTGAATGCAGCATTGATGCAGAGGAACACGTGGAATGTTCTGGAATGTCCATGCTGGAAACCATCAAACCGGTTACCATAGATGTAACGAAGAATGGTCCAAAACACCTTCTGCCAGAATGCAGACTCTAGTTAGAAGCTATAGAATGCGTTTAGAGGCTCTTCTGGGATCAGTAACATGTTGAAAAAGTTCCCAGGGGTGGCAGAACACCACAGTTCACAGATCATTTGTTTCAAACATTGCTTTCAGACTAAATGCAATTTTATCTCGTACTCAATGAGTGTCTTGCATCACCTGTAGAAAATCCCCCAACAGTCCAGATCCTAGGCTGCAGAGCTTCAGCTAGACTTTGAACATAGCGCAGGATAGAGATGTATGATGGGAAAAACATATTTTAGACTTTATGCACGGGCTAGCTGACTGCTCGGATGGGCCCCTTTACATTAGAGGTGAAGGGGAGGAAGGTGGGTGCAGACGGAGTCAGGGAGGAGATGGATGGTCTGGTATAATTGAGGTTAATGGAATAATTGAAGTGGGTGGGGCCTCAAGATTAACTCCTCCCGTTTGAGCAAACTGTCCTTATTGATAGCCATAGTTCTTGTATGTTCTAGTGCACTTTAGGGGTCAAGAGAACCCTTTTAAGAACATTAAATGTGCTTGAGTTACAATTTGTTGCCAGTAAAGGTTTTCCCGGGACCTGTAGCGATTAGCCAATCGCATGCTTCAGCAACTGATTCGCCGATTTCAGCTTGGTTTCCATTCAGCTCTTGGCACAGTTGGACGGAGGAGCCTGAATGATTGAAGCTCTCAGCAGCAAACACAAAACTACTCATTACATGGTTGTTGTCCTGCACGTGTTGTTCTCTCTCATGCTCCGTTTTCTCTTGTGTTTCTCAGTGGCAGACTGAAGAAGAGGTGCCTGGATATGCAGCGGCTGAGGAAGACAGTGAGTTTCTCTTTCTTAATCACGTTTGGGATTGGCTTCATCTCGCAAAAGCAATAAAATCAGGCAGCTGCACAGTCAACTACATTCCTGAGGACCCCGTTTTCAAACCTTCTGCATGCTTCAAGATCACTCAAGCTCCTCAACAGTTGCTATTTTCTCCTAAATCTGTTCATATTTTTGCAAACTGTTAATGTCACAACCGTAACAAGTGAACACCGTCATCACATGTTATTAGTTTATGACATAAATGTATTCTTTTAAGACGCTGTTTGGATGTTTGAAACAACCTGCGAACACCTCATGTCTTTCATCATCTGAACGAGTAGGTTTATGTCACACTGACTGTGTTCACAAAAACCTTCAAATGGAGGCTAGGATATAATTTATTTGATCACTATAAATACCGATATGACCTGTGATGTTTCGTTAACTTCTTTTTCGTTAATTTCTTCCATATTGTCCAACCCTTGAAGATGAGGTGGTCTGTCCTCGTCTCTCTCTGTTCACTACTGTCATGGTCATTTGGCTTATACTACCGATCTACTACCATACTACTAATCTGCAGAACACATACAATATCCCGCGTAGGTTATGCATCTCTAATGACTGAAGCGAAATTAGTTGAAATGTTCTCCCTGTGCTTGTGTGGGTTTCCACCGGTTTCCCCCACAATCCCAAAACCATGCGCTAGGTTTATTGAATAATCCAAATTCCCCTTAGGTGTGAATATGTACCCCCGCCTCTCGCTCAAAGTGCGCCCAGAGGAGATAGAGGAGATTTTTACCATGTTGTCCTTTAAAAAGAGAATAGAAAACAAAATACTCTGAGCATTTGTTGATGCTTGAGGAAGATTTGATTATGAACGTGATTGCTGTTAGTGAACCCCACTCCTGATGTTAGTGTACAGTGAAAATCAGACAGAATTCCTAGCTGCTAGTTATTGCATCTTCTTTATCCAAACTGTGGAAGAATTCATCTTTACAATCAAACTTTTAGCAGCTTTGCTTACATCATTTTTGAGCTGTGCTGCAGAAGTGTTTCATGCTTTTTACTTCGGGAGAGGGCACCGAACGCTTGGGTAAACGATTAGCTGTATCATGTTGGGTTCAAATCACGGTTTAGTGATAATAAACCAATTCTACCAAAGCTTTACCCAAGTGTTGCTTGCTACTATGATGTTCCCTTTCAGTCAGTACTTGGACATACAGTACAGGTCCTTCTCAAAGTTCATTATTTTCTGTAAAGCACTGATAAACATTAAACTTTCATACATTTCAGATTCATTTCCACACAACTGAAGTACTTCAAGCCTTTTATTGTTTTAATATTGATGATTTTGGCATACAGCTCAAGAAAACCCAAAATCTAAAATCAATAAAAGAAAAGTTTTTTTTTAAATACAAAAAGTCAACCTTCAAATAATTCTTTTCAGTTCTGCACTCAATACTTGGTCTGGAATCCTTTTGCAGAAATGAGTGCATGCATGCGGAGTGGCATGGAGGCAATCAGCCTGTGGCACTGCTGGGGTGTTATGGAGGCCCCGGATGCTTCGAAAGCGGCCTTAAGCTCCTCCAGAGTGACTTCATGAAACTTTCTCTTCACAATATTCCACAGATTCTCATTCCACAATCTTCCTCCAGAGTCAGTCCAGTGCTGCTTCTCTGTAGCCCCGGTCAGGCGCATCTGTTGCTGTTTCTGGTTCAAAAGTGGCTTGACCTGGGGAATACGGCACCTGTAGCCCATTTCCTGCACACACCTGTACACGGTGGCTCTGGATGTTTCTACTCCAGACACATCCACTGCTTCCCCAGGTCCCCCAATGTCTGGAATCCCTGCTTCTCCACAATCTTCCTCAGGGTCCGGTCACCTCTTGTCGTTGTGCAGCGTTTTCTGCCACACTTTTTCCTTCCCTGAGATGCCTTGATACAGCACTCTGGGAACAGACGATTCGTTCAGAAATTTTTTTCTATATCTTACCCTCCTGCTTGAGGATGTCAGTAATGGTCTTCTAGACAGCAGTTTTACCCATGATTGTGGTTTTGAGTAATGAACCAGGCTGGGAGTAAAAGCCTCAGGAATCTTTTGCAGGTGTTGAGTTAAATAGTTGATTAAGATGGTTAGGTTAATATCTTGTTTAGAGCTTGTTTTCATGATATGGTCATTTTTTGAGAAGGACCTGGATGTTTAGTGCTCACCAATGTTCTCCAACCACCTGACCCCCTTCACCTCAGCACGTGGTTTCAATCGAATGTGCTTCGTACAATTCCATGTGTCTGAAAATAAAATCCATCTTTTTGAAGACACCAGCATGATTAGAGTCTGCTCTTCTCCTGGTGTGGTGGATTTGTTTCATCAAGGGACAGTCACTATCACTACATTGATTGTTATCGCAACATCTGAGGGTGCACTAGGCTGTCGATAGGTTGGTTGGGCTGAGATTCTCTTGGTAAGGAACTAATCAGTATGCTTTCCCGGGTTTCTGAGGAGACTAGGTTAGTGATCCCCCCACTTTTAGTCTTTCACCTCGCATTCGAATGAATCATTCATGGAGACTGTGATTGAACCAGGCTAGTATGCTTCCAGAGGAACACACACGATTCCTGGAGATATTGGTTTCCCCAGTCGCCTCTTCAGTGTCGAAGTGGACAACTGTGTGTTTGGGTCAGGAAGCAGTCTGAGGTTCTTGGCAAATCAGTATTAGATAGTTCCCTGCCGGTGGTAACCATTGAAATGTCCCAAGTGGAGTGATTTTACAGATGGTGACTTTGCAGATGGAACAAAATAACAGTATTCTCTTATAACACTCTGCAGAAAATGACCCAGCCTGCACATCTGTTTTGTGAAGGTCTCTACCAGTCCATTTTTTCTTTGGTTTTTTGGCTCGTATAGGTTATTTAGGTTTGCTAAAGTTGAAGGTCATGCCTGTTTCACCAACCAATGGAAATAGGTTTCCTTCAATTAAACAGTATTGTAACTATAACGTCTAGGTTACTTGCGTAACCCCACGTTCCCTAAATAGGGAACCGAGACGTTAGTCGGGATTAGACCGACTGAATGGGAGCGAATCACCATGAGAGCGACTGACGAACATATTAACGGGCAAATTAATTTGCAGGCGTAGGTGATTTATTAGCAATCAGCCGGGCCTACGCCACCATTATGGAATTTTCCGAGGAGCTGGACCCACTTACCTTCCAGCATACCTCAGATCCATGACTTCCAGGGCATGGCGAAGGGTAACGTCTCCGTTCCCTATTCAAGGAACGTGGGGTTACGCAAGTAACCTAGACATTCCCTTTCAGTCGGTCCCGGAGATGTTAGTCGGGATTAGACCGACTGAATGGGAGCCTCTGTAAAGGGCCATGCCCGAAATCCATCCAGACAGGCCGGCACTAAACACAAAAGAGGGGTTAGTAAAAGGCCGTTTGCACCTGAATGGGAACTCCTTCTGCCCCTGCCCGGAATACTCATTGACGGGGAAGTCGTCCAACACTGAGAGCTTCGCTGTACTTGGTTGAAGCTGACGACCAGAAGGAGGCACCCCTCGACCCGCAGGGAGGAGTGGCGGAGATCGCGTCGAGGCCCGAAGGGCTACCAGCGGGTCATCGTTCTGCAAGAGAGAAGAGGCAGAGACGGAAAGTAGATCCGGAGAGCTCACACAGGACATAACAAACCCTGGGCTGGTTCTGCCTCCTCCCGGGGCAGAGCTTGCAGGGTCACCACCTGGTCCCGGAAGGGGACGGATGGGACCTTGGGCATTAATCCGGGCCTGGGTCTGATGGTAACCAGAGAATCGCCAGGGCCGAATTCCAGGCAGGATTCGTCTGCGGACAGTGCCTGGAGATCTCCCACCCTCTTAATTGAGGCCAAAGCGAGCAGGAGTGCGGTCTTCAGTGAGAGGATGCGCAGCTCCGCAGAGTGCAAAGGCTCAAAGGAGACTTCCGCAGCCCAGACAGGGCGACAGAGAGGTCTCAAGAGGGAACAGAAGAGGGTCTAGGCGGCCTAAGACGCCTAGCTCCCTTGAGAAATCTCACCGTCAGTTCGTGGCTGCCCACTGATTTCCCTTTGACCCGAAGGTGAAAGGCAGAAATAGCGGCGGATAGACCTTGAGGGACGAAGGGGACAGCCCCCGATCGAACCTCTCCTGGACAAAGGTCAACACGACTCTGATGGGGCACGACCTGGGGTCTTCCTGACGGGAGAAACACCAATCGACGAACCGACCCCACTTACCAGCGTAGCATGCTCGGGTAGAGGGTGCTAGCGCGTGGTCCAATGTTCTCACCACGGGGGGTGGTAGAGGCTCGAGGTCCACCGCGGACAGATATGCCATACGTGTAGGGCCCAGAGGTCTGGCCACGGGGCCTGTATCCCCCCCCCCCGAGTCAAGAGGTCCGGACTCAGAGGGATCGGCCAGGGGGGGCTTTCACGAGCGCAGAGGTCTGGAAACCAGGCTCTGTTCGGCCAGAGGGGCAAACAGAAGCAGTTCTCGCTCGTCCTCCCTGACCTTGCACAGTAACTGTGCCAGAAGGCTCACTGGGGGAAACGCGTACAAGCGTTTGTTCCTGGGCCAGCAGTGTGCCAGTGCATCTGTCCCGAGAGGAGCCAGGGACAGGGAGTAGAAGCTGGCAACGGGTGTTCTGACGGGAGGCAACAGGCCTACCTGGGCCTCGCCGAGGATATCCCATATCTGCTGAACAGCCCGAGGATGGAGTCGCCATTCTCCCGCCCTGGGGTGGAACCTGGACGGCGAATCCGCGATCCGGTTGCACTCCCCGGGGATGTGACAGGCTCTGAGCGACAGAAGTCTGCTCTGACTCCAGAGGAGCAATCGTTGGGCGAGGTAGTGCAGAGCACGGGAGCACACACCGCCCTGGTGGTTGATGTACGCTACTACCGCGGTGCTGTCTGTCCTGACCAGCACGTGCTGACCCCGGAGGAGCGGGCCGAAGCGCCGCAACGCCAGGGTGACTGCAACTAGCTCGAGACGGTTTATGTGCCAGCGAGAGTGCCGTCCGGTCCAGGCACCGGACTCTCGGTGGGAACCGCACACAGCGCCCCATCTGGTCTTGCAGGCGTCGGTGGTGACAACCACACGGTCGGAGGGACTCGAGAGAGGCACCCCGGACCGCAGGAAGCACTCCGAGTTCCAGACCTTTAGGTAAGGGAGCGCGTCTGCCGTAGACAGACGTAGAGCTCCCCGACGCCATGCCCAACTCGGAACTTGCGAGAGAAGCCATGGCTGCAGTGGTCGCATACGCAGGAGCCCGAGTCGAATGACTGGGGCTGCGGCTGCCATATGCCCCAGGAGCCTCTGAAATAGTTTAAGTCTGACCACTGGTTGTGAGGACCACAACCAGTGGTTTTTTAAGTGAGAAAGCCCCTTGCCCTGGTGTCGGATCAACTTGTCCCTGGACGAGGCTATAAGGAGCCAGTCGTCGAGGTAGTCCAGGATCCGAAAGCCTGCCCGGCGGAGCGGGGCTAGTGCGGCCCTGACAACCTTCGTGAAGGTGCGAGGGGAGAGGGCAAGACCGTAGGGTAGGACCTTGTACTGGTATGCATGGCCTTCGAAACAGAACCTTAGAAAGGGTCTGTGTCTCGGTACCACTTCTACCTAAAAGTATGTGTCCTTCAGGTCGATTGTTGCGAACCAATCTCCAGGACGGATGCACGGTAGAATGCAGCGGACCGTCAGCCTCTTGAACCGGTACTTGGCCAGGTGCCGGTTCAGACGCCTCAGATCCAAGATTGGTCGCAGCCCGCCTGATTTCTTGAGGACCAGGAAGTATGGGCTGTAAAACCCGCATTCCATATCGGCTGGGGGTACCGGCTCGATCGCACCTTTTGTTAGAAGGGCGTCGATCTCCTCTCGCAGGAATGAGGCGCCTGTTCGGGGAACAGGAGTGTGAAGCACACCTTGAACCTGGGGGCAGACACGAACTGAATCGTGTAGCCCTGCCGGATTGTCCGGACCACCCACTGTGAGACCCCGGGAAGCTTCCGCCAGGCTCCCAGGTAAGCTGACAGGGGGTGTGGTCGGGACGTGCCGATGGTCCTCATGGCGGGGCCGCCCGGAGGCGGACTTGTTGGCGGAATCACCAGGGGCGGACCCTGGGAGATGGTCAGATGAGGGCAGGGGTGTTGTGCCCCCGCGCTCTCTGCCATGGCCAGCGGACCTCGTGCCCAAGTTGGCATCTCTGTCGGAGACCGAGGAAGAGAAACCCCAGAGGGCAGGGCATGCAAGTCCACTATTCTCGGGCAGGAAGTGAGATCTATCTTGACACAATAGGTGCCGCCGTCCCGAGGGACAGCAGCGAGGAGTGTGTGGTGGACCCCCCCCCCCCCCTGGGGGAGCTGGGTCGATGACCAGACCCAAAGACGATCTCATATCCTCCCGAGTTGCCAACCTCAGGGGAGCTTTACTAGAAACCCTCGTCTGCTTTCGAAAACCTCCGAGGTTGGCTCCGTCTTCCGCATGCAGGGGTTTTCCCCGGACCAGAGGTCGAAGGAGTAAACCATGGCGGGAGAGTTATTCTTTGGCAGCGAACAGGCGGAGAGGATTCCGGCACAGAAGCAACGCCCGCTGCTTCTGGCGTGGAACTATACCCAGACCCTCCGCCTGCTTCCTGATCGTGGAGACCTTTGACGAAAATCTCCACGGCGACGCCAAAGAGGCCATCCGGAGAGACAGGCGCGTACGGAAGCCGAAATCGGTCCTCGGAACGCATTGAAGCCTGCTCTAACCACAGATGGCGTTCCTGGACCACAAGCGTGGACATCGCGTGACCGATGTTCAGCACGGCTGATCTGGTAGCACGAGGCGACAAATCAGCGGCTGAAAGCGAGTCTCATAGAGACTGCTGGTCACCACCACCCTGGTGCATGTCACGGAGGACCTGTAAGGTCGCCATAGCATGCAATGATGCAGCAGATTTACCCGCAGCTGAATAAGCTCTCATCATCAGGGCTGACGAAAATCTCCCAGCTTTGGCGGGAACACCCGAACGAGACCGCCAAGCAGCAGCGCTGTCGGGGTAAGCACCGCGACAACCTGCCCACTCGGGGAATCGAAGAGTAGCCCGTATCTGCTGCATTGACCAGAGTGGTGAAGAGGGAGGAGCTCAATCCCCTGACAGGCAGGGGAGCCTGCCAGAATTAGTGAGCTCCTCGTGCTTCTCGGGGAGAAAAGGCACTAATTCTCCAGCCGCGACAACATCGAATCGGGGGGGGAGGAGTCACCTCCCGCCGATCGAGGCTGCGGCTGTGAGAGCACCGCAAACGCCTCCAGCTCCAGCTTGACTGCAATCCCGGAGGAGGCAGCTGAACTGGAGAACCGAAAGCCGCGCCCCTTCCGATGCTGCGTGGGAAGGCAGATCGTCTACAGGATCATATGAGGTACCGGGCGACACCGAATCGCCGTCCGATTCACCCGCAGACCAGACGGGAAGCACGCCTGGTGTTTGGGGATGACGCGAGGGATCACCTGACGCCGCTCTACCCAAAACTTCCGCGTGCGACTCAGCAGAGTGCTGCAATGCAAACACTCACGCTTCACGAGAGCCGCGTCGGTGTGCTGGAAACCAAACACATCGCGCAACTCCCGTGACCGTCTTTTCGACGAGAAAGCCCACAACAGCCAGGAATAGTGCACGTTTGCTCATCGTGTCGTGAAAAATGGACAGGATTCTGAGAAAATGGCGGAAACACACTGAACAGGCTTGCTAGAAAGATCTGAGGTGCTGGCGTGTGGTGGCATGCTATACTGGGGTAGCAGAGGACAACACCAATAAGCCAAGGTAAGCAACCTACTAATCTTTCAAGCTGGGTAGCGTCAAAGTTAGGAAAGAGAGTCACACTCAGTCAGCTCCGAAGGAAAATTGCATAATGGTGGCGTAGGCACGCCCGGCTTTATACCCGGCTGATTGCTAATCAATCACCTACGCCTGCAAATTAATTTGCCCGTTAATATGTTCGTCAGTCGCTCTAACTGTGTTTCGCTCCCATTCAGTCGGTCTAATCCCGACTAACGTCTCTGGGACCGACTGAAAGGGAACTGTAAATTACTATTGTAATCTACTTTCTTCATATTTTTGACAGTCTAAACGTGTTCAAAAAGTCTATGCACACCCGCAAGAACTGGTGAATACTTACGTCTGATTGAGATTTGAAAAGTGGGTGTTGACATATAGCTCTACAGCGCCACCTAACGAATGTTGAAATTTTGCCATAAACAGGATATACTGATAACTAATGCATGATCAGTCTCAATTGACCAGCTATGTCAACAGTCTGAACGTGTGAACACGTCAAAAACAATAAAATATTACATTTAATATAAGGTACTTCTGTAGAACCAATTTTAACACATGTGACGAAAATATTTGCCAAAACAAATTTAGAATCATTATATTTATCCTATCCTATCTTTTCAGTCATTTTAACAATTCTCGCTTGAGTACTACTAAGTAAAGATGGCGCGGGTGGTGTGAGAGGCCTTCAATTCTTGAATATTTGGCAAACTAATGTTTTATTTTATATTTTACTGTGCCAGCCACCCAAGCCTTTCCTCTTTCTCAGTGCTTCCAGTGATGATGACTGCAGGATGAATCTGACTGCATTTCTGTATGTATGCCAGCAGGTATCCCCACGGAGGCGAAGAAATCCAGGGTCATCTTTGTCATCGGTATGTTCGTCAAACTCTCGTTTTAGACTGACCGTAATATACCCCATAGTCCCCGGAGCAATCCTTGAGGCATTTCAAATGTCAAATGCACACTGCACAGTTTATTGAACATTGATTAGCACTGATCTCAGAAGCACCTGTGGAACTGGGAGTGGATGCAGTCTCCTGAAGATTCATGTCAATGTCCTTAATTGAAACGGGTGTCAGTCATCATCACAAAATGCTCATCTTGTGTCAGTGGCTTTCCTTTGATCAGGTTCTCTCAGATCCACCAGTGTCCAGTAGCACAGTGAACTGAACAAAAATCTCAGATGAACATGTGATCAATTCAATGCGGCCGCCCTTTGAAACGAACACTTCTGGAGATTGAGATGGTTACTAATACTACTTTGATTATTGCCTTCAATAGTCAGATGGAGAGAGCTGAGATTGATGGCAGGAGGGAGCCCACGGGCCACCGGACCTGACATGTTGATTTATGAGAGCCATGTCTGCCCAGAGGGAAAAGATCTGCTTCAGACCAGTTTGTGCTACTTTACATGGAAATAATGGATCAGGGGATGATTGGTTACTCAAGTAACTGAGATGTCATTTTAATAAACATGTTTAAGTATGTTGACAAGTAGGAAATTTTGAAAAGTGCATTTTCATTGTTTTGTAATAAAACCCAATAATAATAACCGCATTCGATACAATACATTCCTTCTGCACTAATCTGAATGTTTCTATGAGATCAAAGGTAAAACAGCTGTTTGGAAGGCTGATGCGCTAGGTTTAGGTGTGATTAAAATACCGTTATTTGATTGGTCTGCATGGCATGGCAATAAACATGCTGCATTACCTACAGTTATGTTTGGTGGAGGGTTTATCATGCTTTGGGGCTCGGTGGCACAGGTGCTTAAACCTTGGTAAAATTGAACACCACTTTAATTCCTCTACATTCAATGGATTCTTGACAAGAATGTTCAAGACGTAGGGTTGGATGGGCTACTAAGATGTTTCATAGCGTTTGATGTTTATTGTGACTAGGGAGATCTAGAGTAGAATTGGCGGCAAGTGGTGGAGTCGTTCGTCCTATAACCAGACGTTTGTCAGTTCGATCCCCACCAGGCCCATTCTGCCATTTTGGCCTTGGGCAAGCCACTTTACCCACATTGCCCTGTATGGTGGTGGGCAGCAAGCTATAGGTGCTAAATGGCTGCCATGTTCTGTCAGACTGCCCCAGGGCAGCTGAGGGCTACCAGGGTAGCTTATCATCACTAGTATCTGAATGTGGAACGAATGAATAATGTGTCTTTGAGTCTAGAAAAGTGCTAAATAAATTGATGGCATTATTTGAAATGCGTTGTTTTAAAAACGCTTCGACTCAAATGATGAAATACTTACTTGACGCAGTAATTTACAAACATACTCCTCACTATGTATAGAAAAAATCAACACATAAATAATGAATGAATGTTTGTTGAAAGGCCCGCGGGAACAAGCTTCTCCCCATTCTCTCTGTGTTTGCCTCAAGGAATGTTTCATGACATCATTAGAGAGAAGAGTCCAGTGCTGGTTCAGGTAGCGTTCAGGTCAGGAACTTTGTAGCTGTCTGTGGGCATCAAGTTTTTGTCCTTCACAAATTACTTCTTCTTTATTTTATTTATTTATTTCGATTTTACAGTTTTTATAATGTAACAATTAAAAAACGGTTAGTTTTTTAGACACTAGACAAGGCAAAGAAACATCGTTTTACCGTCAAAAACATTGGCATCATTATCATAAGAAGAGAGAGGGAATGTCTGGAGAGAGCCAGCAAACAAGAGAAACAGTCAGAGAGTAAGATCTAAAGGGGGGTCCAAATGCAGCAAAAGCATCAGATCTTTGGGGCTTGACGTGAGTGGGTTTCTCACGAAATACTTGTTAAGATCAATAGCTTCCGCCAGGATCCTGCGAAACACAAAATGTTTGGTTCACCTTCGCTCCAGTGTGATGGAGATAAAATATACAGAGTGGCTGCTTCAACTAATACCTTCTATTATACTGAACGTAAGGAGAAATCCTGCCTCATCCCTTTTTTTTTACCACACATAATAACAAAGAGATCGTTTCTGTAGATCAGTACATAAAAATAAAGTGGTGGCCTTTTTACATTATTGTAACTCATCATCTCAGACAGACATAGAGATCAGAGGCTGGAAGAACATAGATGACATAGAAGATCTTCAGGGACTATTCCATATCTCACAGATTAGATTTAGTCACAGTGTTTGAAAAATGTTATTAAAATTTCCGGAGAAGACGGTATTCAAAGCAAATCTTGTAGTTTTCATCTCAGGCGCAGATGACTTGTGCCCCGAATCGTTTCACGCTTGCCTGACCAGCTCACCTCACACATGAAGGACGGTGAAACCAGTGGCTACAGGCTTGAGGAAAGTGATCCTTGAACACTTTTAAACACTATTATTATTATTATTCAGAAGATTCAACTGATGGAAAGAGTAATCCTGAATTATTTGAATACCCAATAGCTCAAAACCTCCCTCTCCGGTATCGACCACATCTCAGCGGCTCTCTCTCCTCCTCTCGGCCGATTTGACCTCTTACTTATATTTCTACAACTTGGTTCATGCTTGAACCCCTGCTCGCTCTCTCTAATCCTGCTTCTATGTAAGTGTCTTATCTTTAAAACATCTTCTCAAAAGAAAGATCCCCTCCATTGCAAGGGTTCTTCGGCATGTCCCGAAGAGTTGGCGGTACTGGCTGGAGCAAGAGACAGCAGCGCTAATGACCTATGACACACCTAAAATGATTCCTGGCCACGATGATCATGTCACTACGTTCAGCCAAAACCTCAAAAGGAATTCTTGCGTTTGAAAATCTGAAAAAAAAAAACAGATTTTAAAAGTGTTAGGTCTGTTTTTTAAAGCTGTTATTGATGTGTTAAGCATGACGAAGCGCCTCACAGAGCTGTCACTCTCGGGTCACAATGTTTCAGTTTCTGCACAGCGTACGCATTGGTGAAATCTCACCTGTCAGAATGCCGACAAGTAAATCCGTTTTGTTGTGTTTGCGAAGGAAATGTTTCTAACTGTGCAGAAGCAAAGGTTGCGAGAGACGCCATGCTTTGTTTCGATTCGTGTACATGAGATGATGGGTTTTTTTTTACTTAAAAATAATGGAAAATATGAACTACTCGTCAGAGACGTGCACCAGATCTCCAAAGATTAAGAACACTATTGAGGATACAAAGTCATACTTTCTTGAATAGTCCTTTCACTTTTTAAAAATGGATGTCATACGATGTATGGAATTGTATTTAAATAAAACGGTTCGCATGAAATCAGCTTCACTCATATATTTCCGGAAGTGTTATTGCGAAATAATTCATTATTTTGAAGACATTGGAAGTCAAATTTCTCGGTTGTCAGAAGTTGTCAGTCAACTTCATTTAAAGATTCTGGACATTGCTGGGCAGGAGTGGCTTATCATTAAATGAATGCAGTGCTATAACAATTTCCCAAACGCACAGCGATTATGTTTCCCCGTCAAGCCTTCGCACCGATTTCTGCCGGTGAAACGCCATAAACCCCTCCGCCACATAGACGGGAACTGTAGGCTCTGTGATTGGTCAGCTTAGTAGTTTCTGGATTGCATCGTCAGAGCAATCGTAACCTCCACGAACAAAGGAGAAGAAGAGGAATGAATGAATGTACTCAAGCTGCCACACAAGAAGCAGAGCATAACAATAGCGCCAACTAGTGTTTATAACATGTTATTATGGGCCAGTTACGCAGTATAACCCCAGCCTAAAACTGTTGAGTTAGAAGTTAGAATGCGAAGGGGTTTGTACCAGGGCGGAGTCATCCAGGCAGCCACTCACTGTCCACTTTAACACATGACAAGCACTGCTTGTAAATATGTCTTTTTGCCATTTTGGCTGCCCTGAGCTGTGTGCCGGAAGCGAGACAGCATGATCTCCCTCAGTGGATGTGGCTCGTAATCTGCAGAATCTCCTCAGTGTTTCGCTCTTTTCTGAACAGGAGGGCCAGGATCAGGGAAAGCTCTCCAGTCTGAGAAGATCGAGGAGCGCTACAGCTTGAAACGCCTCTGTCCTGGGGACATCCTGTGCAGTGAGCTCCAGTCTCACAGCGAGCGAGGACGCTTTCTCCGAGACCTGCTGGAAAGAGGAGAGCAGCTGCCCGAGGTCTCTCTTGAAACCAGAAACACAACTGCCCTTTGTTTAACCTTTGTTTCAAATGTTATCTCAGTGCTTTTAAGCTTAAATGTGAGATGATGTCAAAGAGTTGATTTCAAGCGATGGTGCTGCTGATGCTGGAAACAGTTGCTTGGTTACAAATCGAGGAGCTTGGAGAAATTCTTTGCGTAGGTTTTCGCATTATTTAAGTTCTTTGTTCTCCTGTGTGCCACGACGCTGGACACAGTGGTAATTTGGAAGGAGATCTTGAAGTTAAGAGAAAAGTTGAAGAGAACAGAAGTAGAAGAATGGAAAAAGATGAATTTAACCAGAGGGGGCGTGGTCTGTCTCTCAAGAGTTTGTCAAATCAGAACAAGCACCATCCCTGAGAAACATGATGTTTTGATGGTATATTCTGAAAAAAAACCCAAGTTGTATTTAACCAAGAATAAATCACATTAGAAAACATCGCAAATTCATTAGCGTGCAAAGTAATTTATCGAAAATCCTACCATATGTGCCCATCAATAATCATTAAAGGTTACAGGTAAAAATATATTTACAGTGGTACCTCAAGATACGAATGCTTCGAGATATGAAAGTCCTTGTGGGAAATTTTTTGCTTCGAGATAAACACCAAGACGTCCTGGCACTCCATTCTCCCATTGCAGACAGTGCTAAATGAGCCGATACGCTTTGAAACACTTTAAATCAGTTTTAATACGAGCGAAACAGTATGAATAGATTAATAATAATGTACTATAACAAAAGTTAGAGTCAAGGTGTCGTAAAAGAAATAATGTTTATAACGTGGAAAGTGCTGTTCTGTAGAGTTAGAGAAACCCTGTGACGCGTTCTCAGAAGCTCTCTCTCCATCTGTCTGCGCTTGAGCTTGAAAGAGTGTTGATGTCAGTATTTCCTGAAATATCTCGAGAAAGTTAACTTTCATACGTAGTGCCATAATGTTTTCTGCATCCGTTGCTCCTCCTCCGACACATCACTTCACTCTCAAGATAAGGTTTCACATTTGTGTTAATTTACGTATTTTACTTGCGTTTTATTCTGTTTTATAATCATTTATTACGTTAACAATGTGTAGATTTAAGGATTGAAGAAACGTTACTTGATTTTTCTCTGCTTTTCCATTTTTTTCATCTACTTATACTGCACGGATACATGTAAAACTTGCTTCGAGATACGAAATGGTCAGATACGAAAGCCACCCTGGAACGAATTAATTTCGTATCTCGGGGTACCACTGTTTTTAAGCTGTAGAATTCAAGATTTAAATGTGCGAGTCTCCATCTGTGCCAGTGTCAAGAGTGTGAGGAGTTTGCAGATATATGATTCTTGGTTAGCAGAACATGTTTGTTCATATATGTCGATGAATTATCTTCCTGGAGTAAGAAGATGAGGGAAAATCCGGAGTCGTGTCTTCGGGAGGGATCCTCTCTGTGATCCTCCTACGATGTCACTACACTCCCATGATGTGGGACATTTATTTTCCCCCCATTTTTGTTAGTGAATCACATATGTTTCTATATGTTCTATGGCTAAAACACATTTAAGAATATCTTCCACGCTTCCAGCTGTGACAATATTACGTGCTGCTCTACTCTTCCCGGGAGTATTTCATTCCTCAGACTCTGTTCATTGATTCTCTAAAAGCTTTTGAAGGTTCTCTGTGCCTCCCACACTGTCACAGAGCTCAGCATGGGCACTTTTTGGGATTGGGCTGCGGAGAATCATGGTCAGGGGTTTGTGTTGTTGTCATGGTAGTTATTAGGCCATGGAGATTTCCTCAAATTACTACGCGAGAGAATTCAACTCTCATTAACTCCGGCTGATGCAGATTGGTTTGTGCGCGTGGACATCATATTTAATTAGTGTTGTGTGAATGTTCATTCTGATGTTAATTGCAGGACAGAGGAGGTCAGCTCACTTGTTTAAAGAGTTGTGTGTTATTTGACTCATGTGGTCACGGATATTCAAACATAATCAAAGGATTTATTTGACAAAATTGTTGCCTAGCAACTTGGTCATCATGAGGTGTGTAGTTTTGTTTACACCGACCTGATGCCTTTCATTTCTTCCAAATACATTGACTTCTTTTTGTGCCGTGTTTGTTGAAGGAGACACTGCTGGACCTGTTGTGCGAGGCCATGGCTTCACCTGTTCGTCAGGGGAAGGGTTTCCTGGTCACAGGCTTCCCAAAGAACGCAAAGCAAGCGCAGGAGTATGAAGCAAAGGTCAGTGCTTAAGAAATTAATTACAACTCTTGCATATAGACACGACAATGCTCTAAATGAGCTCTAATCTCATTGGTTCGGTATCCAGCAAAACATGAATAAATAGCATCAGGGGATACTTGCTCAGTTGCCCTGTACTTCCTAGAGGTCGAAACTATAAACTTTGTCACCACATGGGGGAGTTGGTGCTTCGTGTGAGTTTTGTTATCTCCAGGGGAGCAAACACCTGATGTGGTGTTTCCTCCTCTGGATGGAAGCAGTGAATTTATGTAGTTATTTATTTTTCCCATGGACCAGTTTTTATTAATTATGTCAGGACAGGAGGGTGTGAAAAAGAAAGGGGGGAGTGAATGAGAGATGTTGGGGAAAGAGTGTCAGAAACTTGATTATAGTGTTAACATCTGCACTGAAAAATTATTCTAGTTTATATGCGAATTAGAAGGGAAAAAAAGCTGTGGAATTCAGAAAGATCTATAAACAACGTGCCAAAATCTAACCCAACAAGTCTATGGCTGCCTCTTCTGCACCCTTAATTATTCATCCTTTTAAAGAGGTCATGAACTGGACTTTTACTCTCTCCTTTGGTCCATCTAAATGGATATCTCGATTTTGAATAGAAACTAAAGAATAATTTCCAGCAGATGCCTCTGAAGCACCTCCCTTTGTTATGGTGTGCAGCTTCATACACCGTCTGTTTAGTAAAACGGAGTGAGAGAATAAGCAGCTTGTGATCTGATGTTGGAGGTCATAAATCATTGTTAAAGCTATAGCACTGGTAAATATACTCCTTTGCTTGATGGCACTCTATGATTCATCTCAAATGGAGAGAACAGATGTGACTGTTCAACAGCAGCAGAGCCTCAGACTGAACCTTGTTTGTACATTTTCTGACAAGATGGCGTCAGGGGAATCTCCAGCCCCATTTATCATGAGAAAAAACCTTTGCATGGTGCACTTCCTATTTCTGTCTGAACTATATCCCTGAAGTGAAGTGCAGATTTTACACTCTCTACGACTTCTTCAGCTTCCACCCATGACTAGATCCTCAGATTCAGTCCTCGACAACCGTCTTGATCTTCGTATTTAGTAGAAACACTTGACTTTTAACCAATCAAGTGTTATAATTAGCTCATGAAAAGCCAAAACTCTCCCGAAAGGTGTTTAATGCACTGAAATAAATTAGTTAACTGAAAAAGAATATTATATATATATATATATATATATATATATATATATATATATATATATATATATATATAATTTATATAATTTATTATATAAAGATATATAATTTAATCAAGACAGAAAGGTAAAGTTTTGACGAGACAAAAAGATTGTCACCTATATAGAAATTGAACAAATTGAACAAAATACAAAAACTTAAAAAAATTAAGTCATGGTGCTGTGAGATCCAGATTTATTATCTTCTATGACATCCATGACCTCGAGAGACAGCAGCCATTCAGTTTGGCAAGGATTCATACAATTTATTAATGACGTCAAGAAAAAGCAAAGAAAGCAGGCTTGCATGCCTCCCAGAGTTCATCAACATTCTTTGCTTTCGTCTTCCACGATTCCTCTTTCATCCCACCCCAGACATGCTGTTCATGACTGGTAAATAGGTTGGCCAATCCTGGATCCTGATCTTCTTCACCCCAAGGAATTTTGATGTGGAGATGGAAGCATGCCTTTGAGCACCATCCAGCTGCACAATTTAGCCTCTTTATTTTAGACTATTGGTGTGTTTTGCACCCTGGTCATCTCTCGCACACTACATCCTGGATCCTCACCACCAAACTTCACTATTTTCTGGGTGAACCTCAAAGAGGCTCCAGTAGGTCTCCTTCAGAATTCATCTGAAAAACAACCTTTTGCCACTTTTCCAGCATTCATCCTTTTAGACATTTTTTCACAGTTTTTCAATTGTTTTTGTTGAAGCGCTGACTTTCCGGCAACATGGAGGCCATTTTGAGACAGAATTCAACAAACTGTTCTGGTGGACACAAGGACTTTAGATGACTAGGTCTTGTGGAGCATTGCTGCCGTGGAAAATTAGTTGGCCTTGAATTTTCAAGCTTACCAACGATCTTCTTGAGGTGGTCTGCCTGACCTAGGATTGTTAAAAACATCTGGTTCTCTTCAAGTCTTTATTTATCCTCTATACTTGATGCTGGGACACACTGAATGCATCTGCCTCATCAGCAGTGGATCTGGTCTTCAGCTTCTTGATAATCAACACTTTAGTCTCAGAGTGAATCTGTAGAGGTCCATTTGGAGTTGATGTGAAGGTCTAGAGAGCACTGGTTTTCTACACACCTGATACCAGATCGATCCGTTATTAGTCAAAGGAGAAGACAACGCTTATGTTTTTGCAAAAATTGACTGAATGACTTCAGCAAGCCGTGGATATTAAGAGTACTAATTTGCTTTACTCTGAAACAATATTATGAAAGCTGTTGGGGTTAAAAAGAGCCATTTCTTTTAAAAAAGACCTAGATTTCAGTGACTTCTGCCAGGGACTGATCTCCTACTGTCATTCCATGCCCAAAAAACTTGAAAGAACTTAAATACTGAGGAATTCCAAGCCACTGCTACAATACTGTGTTTAGTAGCCTCTCTCCATTTAAGGTCTGCTGATCTCCTGAGCCGCATGCACTGATTCGGGGCCAGAGACATCTGTGATGCTCTCGAAAGCTGCACCGGTGATCAGGTTTAGCGGTGCTTATGCCCTCCTTTACAGTTGGATGAATGGTTCTTGGGCGGCATCTGGACCCAGTTTCCCGTATACCTCCAATACCTTTCTTCCTAGAGATGCATGAGGAGCTATGTGGCGGGCTCCTATGCCTGGCAGGGGTTCTAGTACCTTGATAACGGGCAGCTAAGGGATACCTCTGCACTCTCTGCACTCATCAAGCAGACCAGGCTTACGCTGCCGCCTGACGGTTTCGCTGAGGAACGCTTCTGGGTGTGGGTCAAGCTTCAGTATCTCTGCACACCACACTTACTCTTTAGGTCTTTAGGCCAGGGACCTTACTGTCTTCCACCAGGGTAGTGGCAGCAAACAAGCCCAAGGACGATTGCGACCAATCTTGAATCTGAGATGTCTAAATGGTTACCTGACCAAGTTTTGATTCAAGATGCCAGCAATCCGCTGCATCTTGAATCATTTTTACTGGTTTTGTTCATTAACTTAACTTCGTTTTGTGGTTTCAGATGGGGAAGCCCGATGTGGTTCTATTTCTGGAATGTTCAACAGATACCCTGAGTCGACGGCTAGATCAGAGGGCCATCTGTAGCCTGCACACTAAAGAAGCAAGAGACAGAGACACTCGCCGAAGAGTGGAGGGATTCTGCAGCTTAATTAACCCTGTGCTTGCTCACTACGAACACAGAGAAGGTCTGCGTAAGGTGGGTTATGACTAGCATGTGCGCTATCCTTCAAAAATATTCTCACAAAAAGTGATCCAGAAGGCTTTCCTGCACTTATCAAAAGAATACTTCCATGCATATCTAATATTCCATCAATCAAGCTACTCAATGACTGGAGTAGTGAAGGTATTTTAACAGAAACATGTGACGCATGTGCTTGCTTTTAAACCAGGAACAAGAACTTATCTAATCAATTTATTATCGTTTAATGGTTCAGATCAATGTTAATATCTCTTGAAGACAATCATCAGATTATTTAGTGCCCAAACTCAAATCAGAGCATCTGGAAGTGCTGTCTGTTGATACAAGCCAATGCATGAACTGCGTGGTCTGGTTTTGAGAGTTATCAGCCAGTCAGAGCTGAGCATGTTACAACTTTAATATATTGATCTCGTTCATGTTATTATGAGAGACAAGGCCAGCGGTCAGCAGATGCATAGTGAATACTGGTACCTGACATTCAGAGGCTTGGTGTCAGCAAAGGAGAAACTTTTAAATCTCTAGATTAGGTCGATCCCAATCTGTCAGGAACTGAAATTAATCATGGGGTAGGGTGGACAACCGAACAACCTCGGAAACAGAAGACTTATACCGGATTCTTTTCTTCTTTTTTTCAAAGATGACATTTTGGTCATTTTGCCTTTATTTGGATTGGACATGACAGTATCAAGACAGAAAGAGTAGCTGTTAGAGTGAAGTGAGAGGATGGGAAGTGACGACAGTGATTCGACCACACAGTCTGGCGCACCGTCCACTACATCACAGGGACTCTTCTTTGTCTGGAGCCAGACTCATGCAGCATGTCCTGCTTGAGAGCTCGGCCAGTATGCAAACTTTAGGTGAATTCTTTGAAGGCTTTCCAGAAGGTCCTTGGGTATATGGCAGCACCAGTGATTCCATGCCCAATCCAAGTTGGGCATGACATACAGGGCATCAATGTGTGCCTCTGAGACAGCAATGCTGACATCTCCCAAGTACAGTGTTACCTCGAGATATGAAATTAATTCGTTCCAGGGTAACTTTCGTATGTTGAATTTTTCGTATCTCGAAGCAAGGTTTACAGCGTGGAAAATAAGTATTGAACACGTCAACATTTCTCTCAAAAAACATATTTCTAATCGAGCTATTGACATGAAATTTTCACCAGATGTCGGCATCAACCCAAGTAATGCTCGCATAGAAAGAAATTTATGTCCATAGATGAAGTTATGTGTAATGAAGTGAAATGGCACAGGGAATAAGTATTGAACACATGAAGAACAGGTAAAAAGGTCTCTCAAGCCAAGAAAGCAGCTGGAGTTTGTCAGTATTCAGAAGGTTAACCTGCCCCCTATTAGTGCACAGTAATATCAGCTGGTATAGTCCTGATTGATGCCTTTTAAAAAGACCAAAGACCTACGCAACCTTATTGTTGTAAAACACACTGAAGGCATTGGTTACAGGCACATTTCCAAACTTCTGAAAGTTCCAGTGAGTACCATTGGGGCCATCATCCGGAAGTGGAAAGAACACGGCATTACCATAAACCAGCCACGGCCAGGTGCTCCTCGCTAGATTCCAGACAGAGGGGTCAGAACAATCATCAGAAGGGTTCTCCAACAGCCTAGGACCCCTCGTGGTGAGCTTCAGAAGGACCTGGAATCAGCAGGTACTGTTGTTTCTAAGAAAACAATAAGTGATGCACTCCACCGCCATGGCCTCCATGCACGCACACCACGCAAGACTCCATTTTTGAAGAAGAAGCATGTTGAAGCTCGTTTGGAGTTTGCGACACAACATTTGGAAAAACCCATGACATTCTGGGAGAAGATACTCTGGTCAGATGAGACCAAAATTGAACTCTTCGATGTCATAAGACACAACATGTTTGGAGGAAAAATGGCACCGCACATCACCCCCAAAACACCATACCAACAGTCAAGTTTGGAGGTGGGAGCCTCATGGCGTGGGGCTGTTTTTCAGCATGTGGTACTGATAGACTTCATATCATTGAAGGAATAATGACTGGAGAAAAGTATCGAGACATTCTTGATCAGAATCTGCTGTCATCTGCCAGGCTGCTGAAGTTGAAAAGAGGGTGGATCTTTCAGCAAGACAATGATCCCAAGCACACAGCCAAGGTAACACTCAACTGGTTGAAGAAAAAGAAATAAAGCTGCTAGAATGGCCCAGTCCATCACCAGACTTGAATCCAATTGAAAATCTTTGGAAAGAACTGAAGATCCGTGTTCACAGAAGAGACCCCCGGAACCTTGAAGATTTGAAGGCAGTTTGTGTGGATGAACGGGCCAAAATCACACCTGAGCAATGTATTCCACTGGTTTCTCCATACAGCTGAGGGGCTGTGGCTTCTTAAAATCCTCTTAAAAAAGGGTGGAGGTTTTTCACAACATTCCTAAAGGTAGTTTCGAATTTACCACAAATCATCTGTTAACAATAGAATCAGTGTTAGCATTCCAAGCACTGTGCCAGGTCTCAAAACCTCTACATTAATTCTCCTTTAAGCGACCTCTGAATTGATTATTGATCGATTAAGAATACATTTTAAATCAATGCATCATTAAGCACTCTTTACACACTTGCACCTGCTAATAAATTAGAAATGAAGACAATGTTGTAATATGTACCTGCAACCTGCATTGAAATTACCTTGCAGATTCATCAATATGCTACATATTTACATTTATCATGAAAAAACATTTTAAGAGCGTTCGACCATGCACTGTATTGTTCCCTTATCACATTTTTGAAGTGGATTTGCAGTGGTTTTGTAGTCCTATATTAATTTTTGGGGACTTGAGAAAATTAACTCCACCATCCATTATCCTATAAGATTACCATTTCTATGAAGAGCAAACACGCAGTCAGTGTTGGCCACCAGTGAAGGACTGAAAATATGAGCTCATTGTTTATGATAAATATTTTGTTTCAGAAGTTTTAAAACATGCCATAATATGGCATATTATTTAAAACAACAAACATTCTTAGCTTTATTTTTTGAATAAAGCAATCAATCCTCTCCTGTAATCCTATAATATTTGATTCTTGCATATACTCAAAAAAACATATTTTTATTTAGTAATGATTAAAGTTATTACAGCTTATGTTGAAATGGCAAATTTCAAGGGCTGCGGCGGCTGTCAGAAATGCTAAATATTGACATAAACCGGAAGTTGGTTATAACTCAGTCATGCAATGTTCGATCAGCCTCAAATTTGCCAAGTGTGTTAAGAGTGTCCCACACCCCAATAGACCAGAAGGGATGGGGAGGGAGACCGCACCAGGTGCAGAGGAGCCATACCCCGGCCCCATACACACCCAGCAGTACTAAACCCCAACCTCCTCACATAAGATGCATTAAAAGTGGGGGTGATGTCCTGGAGCATCACCGTTGGTTGACAGATGATGTCCAGGTACCACCCCCCAGTCCCAATGTGTCTAATATGTACGTAAAATTTAAGGACAGTCTTCTACGTCATAGTTGGAGGGAGGGGCCACAGATCTGCAGCCCTGAACGAAGAGACTAGCCCTCCATTTCTAAATGTAGTTTATCCTTGAAGGTGATGCATGGGGCACAGGGGGTGGAGTCAGCGGTTGAGCTTCTGAACGCTCCAGGAAGCAGGCCCTCTCCAGTTCCCCAGGGTCATTAGTTGGGTTGTTGACATCAATATTATTTGCAATGCTTACAATTTTCTTTCACAGCAAGAAGTGGTTATATCTCGCATGTACATAGCAGCCTCTGGTGTTAGTTGTAGCGCCACATAGTGGTCACATGAAACATGCTATACTCTGCTTATTTTTAACTGTACTTGAAATAAACGTTTGAAATATTGATGAATTCTGTAAGGGACCATGACCTACAAAAAAAGTCCAATGGAGTGAATTGCCAAAACCAACAGGAAGTGAATTATTTCGTAACCCCCCCCCCCCCACCCAAAATGCATGTCTCATGCTTTAAAAAACTCCTAGGGGTTCACGTCAAACCTCCTTCAAAGCTTTTCTTAAGTTATGCTTGCAGCTTGAATTTGAGATTTGTTATTGAGATCTTGATTTTGTTAAAACATCAGGATTCTGGTGGTGGTGGTCCATCTCAGGTCTTCAGATCCCTTCAGCTTTATTGGTGGGAGAGACACGGATCCCTCTGATCCCAGTGAGAAGTGCTTTTTTGCCATTAAAGAAAACGAAGGAACATTGGATGGTGGAGATGATGCAGAAACACCGGTCTGTCTTTCTGGAAATGGAACGTGCGTGCATTCAGAGCAGCTACTGGTTTATAATTTAGAAGCTGGGCATGACGGTTCTCCTGTGGGTTGATGGCCTACTTTTTAGCGCGTGTGTTCTAACAGCTGTGTTGTGCTTGTGTGCAGATTGATGCCGAGCAGCCCCCGGAAGACGTCTTCGAACAGATCTGCTCTGCCCTGGACTCCTGCTAGAGAGGAGGACACACACTTGCAGTCAACTGACCCTCACACACACACCTCCACCTGGAAACTTGCCTCCAGCACAGGGCAACTGGTCATTCCGCGTCATTGTTGTAGACTGTAAATATGAGGCTGTGAGTGTCTCTTGAACCTGTTTGTTTACGCTTCAGCTCTGAACGTGTTTTCCAGCGTCTGCTGCAGTTTCGCTATTTTTGGGCTCATTCGGTCTCTATCCCTGAGCTCTGAAGTTCACACGTCTGATCAGCATGAAGCAGCTGATTTCCTCTTAACTCTGTGATGCATCTCGTGCCAAGCATGCCAGAATAGTGATGTGGTGTTTAGAGGAAACGCTCTGGCTTTCAAACCTGAAGTCAATGGTCTGATAACTGTTTTCTTCTCACCAAGCACGGTGAAATAAAGGCATTCCACCACAGTTTCTTCACCTCCCTAGATTAGGGACTGACGGGACCCTCCTATTGTTTCATTTTGCTTTCAGATGTAATGTGTTGTTTTAAAAAGGTTATTACTTTTGGTTTTATTCTGTTATGACATCATTTGCAAGATTGTAGCACAAAAAGTGCTTGGAAAAGTGAATTTTAATTCAGCATTTGTCATCCCAACCATCTGTGCAGCAAGTGTGGCAAACCTTCCGAGAGATGCAAAGTTCTTCAAAGCCAATTATATATTTTAATGAATTGTTCAATATTAATTTCTTCATCCTTAATGTTTTCTGATTAATCCTCCTTTGAGTGTTCTCTAAATCCCGCTGCACAGTGTCAAATGTAACGGTTTTTAAAATTGTTAAGAACCAAACTCCTAAGACCTATATCATAATAATGTTTATCTAACATAACTGCCATAAATCTATAAAATCACTGTACAGAAAATGTAAACAATACACTCAAACACAGGGAGCACATGCAAACAAAGGTCACCGGCGAGCCTCAAACCGGCAACCTTCTGGAAGGCCACAGTGCCGCCCAATTGTTAATATTAGTCTACATTTTTTGTGTGAAACTAGCATTTTTTTTTTCATTTACAATAATGCAGATAATACCCGTATGGAAACTATAGATTTCTTAATTTGGCAACTTTTCATTACGTTATGTTTTATACAGAGGTTCATTTCAAGAGCAAATCCACTGTTATATGAATAATAATGGAAAAGTAAAACTAGAAATTTCCAGACATATATGTGAATTTGTTACATGAAAACCAACATAAAATGATTGTTTAAAACATTTGTATATAACAAAAATTACATAATCATCTTTGTTGAACAACCCCATGTCTCAAGCACACAGACGGCAAGACTCAACCGCAAATTCAATTCAATTTAAGGTCTGGCTTTTTAAGACTCTGATTGTACAAAACTTGTTTCAATTTGCATTTAAGGCTCGTTTAGTTTTCTGTGCCATTGCATTTGAACCAGACTTTCAGCAAGGTATTAATCAAAAAGAAAACAATCACATAATAAATATTTCAAATGACACAGAAACAGGTCTATTGCATTCAAGTAAAGTAAAACATCTATTTTTGTCCTTAAATGTAAATATTTATGGCCACATCTCATATCAGCCCCTCACTTCTAGCCTTTATTTCTAAGCATTTGGCAAAATTGTTAATAAATGCTCCCTAATATAATCCTTCAGGGTTAGAGTGTTTAAACCTCCAGATTCCTTTCACAAAAGTGTTTGCAAGAAGCATTTCAGACTCTCACCAAGCATCCGATTGTGAGGTTAGGAACGGCTTCCCCCTGCAACGACGGTGACACAGCGCCCTCTGCTGGAGACGACCAATCACAACTCAGAGGCGTGGCGTAGAAAGACTTTCACATACTTTTATTTCCACAGTTCTCCTCTAACATTATTTTTAAGAACAGACGGTTATACACAGATACTGAAGCGGGCCGAGGGGTGGTGGTGGTGGTGGTGGTGGGTGGGTGAACAGATCCGCTCGATGGAAAGCACAACCAAAAGCACGTGTATAAAACAACCTCCATCTCTAGCTTCACATCATCTTTTAAATAGATTCATAAAAATACAATCTTTTCAAGGGCAAAGAAAGAGCGAGGAGATCTGAAGAGGGTTTTCACAGAGGCCGAGCGGCTTCATCCTTTTCTTCTTCTAAAACAAGTGTCCGGTTTCAAGTTGATGAGGAAGGAAAGAAGAAAATGGCACACGGCAAATATCACAGGCTACTTTCACCATACATCTGATATTCCACGTGTTCAACAACAGCACACACCGAGAGGAAAGGAAGGAAGGAAAGAGGACACGAACACCTCCTGAAGCTCAGCTGGTGTGCTCCGGTGCTCTAGTACTGCACTCGGTGCGTCAGAGCGAGTCTCTCTAGTTGGTTAAAATCCACAAAGTCTCAGAGGGAGCTCACACTCAAAGCTGCACGCATAAATATTTCAACTACTGACAACACTTTGCACGTTAACCGGAGCCGCCCCGCGGAACTTCCAAATGTCCGGGGATTGGGAATGTCGGTGTGCCTTTTCATTCACTCCTCTCAATTCCTTTAGTTCCGGATAGTGTTACTTGACCAGACCTGGGAGGGTTTGATGGCCGCGGGAGGGTGCTGCACATGCACCCCAGCCCCCTCTGGCTGCAGGTCAGGGCACGGTGTGGCCCATCCGCGGCACCCTGTGGCCCAGACTGAAGCATTTCTTGGATGATGGAGCCATGCACAGAACGGCCTGGAGGCTGCAGGCCAGCCCAGAATCCTCTCGCTGCAGCTCGGCCCTGTCATCTGTTAGCCGGGAAGTAGTTGGGGTCCAGGTAGTTGTAGCCTGTGCTTTGTGGTAGGCAGTAGTCTTTGTCCAGGAAGCTTTGGGCCTGGCAGACTGCCTCCAGTCTGTGTGAGGGCTTGTGGGTCTCCGTTCTGAACACGCTGAGGAGCAAACAGAGAGGTGTGAGGTTAGGAGAGCCATCCTGCACTGGGCTCTGTTCTCGCTGGTCATGTTTCATAGAAATACAACAGTCTTTACGTATCGAGTTTAAAGTGTTCGGGAAAAGCAGAGACTGCCTAGTGAAGCTAGTGAGGGGCCTCTTCTTAGCGGGATGTGCCCATAGCTCAATCCCCAGAAAGCATCAGAAACAGATGCCAGAGCCACCTCAGCTGGCTTCTTTTTATGTGGAGGAGCAGCGGCTCTTCTCTGAGCTCAACTCGGGCGACCCAGACACTATCTTTAAGTGAGTGCCCAGCCTCCCTCATTTCAGCCGCCTGCATCTGGGATCTCGTCCTTTCAGTCATGACCAGTCATGAGAGCTTTCCTTGCAGCTCCGCTTCGGTTGGCCCCAGAGGCTGCACCGATCAGTCGTCAACCTCTTGTTCCATAGACCCCAAGATACTTGAACTCCTCCATGCAAGATTACTCCGCTTGGAATTGGAGGTTGCGATTGTCAACCCAGCAGCAAACCACTCTCCCCAGTGGTCTGATGAAGTCAACATACAGCAGGGAAAATAAGTATTGATCACGTCAACATTTCTCTCAAAAAACATATTTCTAATCGAGCTATCGACATGAAATTTTCACCAGATGTCGGAATCAACCCAAGTAATGCACACATAGAAAGAAATTTATGTCCATAGATGAAGTTATGTGTAATGAAGTGAAATGGCACAGGGAATAAGTATTGAACACATGAAGAACAGGTAAAAAGGTCTCTCAAGCCAAGAAAGCAGCTGGAGTTTGTCAGTATTCAGAAGGTTAACCTGCCCCCTATTAGTGCACAGTAATATGCTGGTATAGTCCTGATTGATGCCTTTTAAAAAGACCAAAGACCTACGCAACCTTATTGTTGCAAAACACACTGAAGGCATTGGTTACAGGCACATTTCCAAACTTCTGAAAGTTCCAGTGAGTACCATTGGGGCCATCATCCGGAAGTGGAAAGAACACGGCATTACCATAAACCAGCCACGGCCAGGTGCTCCTCGCTAGATTCCAGACAGAGGTGTCAGAACAATCATCAGAAGGGTTCTCCAACAGCCTAGGACCACTCGTGGTGAGCTTCAGAAGGACCTGGAATCAGCAGGTACCGTTGTTTCAAAGAAAACAATAAGTAATGCACTCCACCGCCATGGCCTCCATGCACGCACACCACGCAAGACTCCATTTTTGAAGAAGAAGCATGTTGAAGCTCGTTTGGAGTTTGCGACACAACATTTGGAATAACCCATGACATTCTGGGAGAAGATACTCTGGTCAGATGAGACCAAAATTGAACTCTTCGATGTCATAAGACACAACATGTTTGGAGGAAAAATGGCACCGCACATCACCCCCAAAACACCATACAAACAGTCAAGTTTGGAGGTGGGAGCCTCATGGCGTGGGGCTGTTTTTCAGCATGTGGTACTGATAGACTTCATATCATTGAAGGAATAATGACTGGAGAAAAGTATCGAGACATTCTTGATCGTCATCTGCTGTCATCTGCCAGGCTGCTGAAGTTGAAAAGAGGGTGGATCTTTCAGCAAGACAATGATCCCAAGCACACAGCCAAGGTAACACTCAACTGGTTGAAGAAAAAGAAAATAAAGCTGCTAGAATGGCCCAGTCCATCACCAGACTTGAATCCAATTGAAAATCTTTGGAGAGAACTGAAGATCCGTGTTCACAGAAGAGAACCCCGGAACCTTGAAGATTTGAAGGCAGTTTGTGTGGATGAACGGGCCAAAATCACACCTGAGCAATGTATTCCACTGGTTTCTCCATACAGGAGGCGTCTTGAGGCTGTAATCACCAACAAAGGTTTTTGCACTAAGTATTAAATAAATTTCAGTACTCGTGTTCAATACTTATTCCCTGTGCCATTTCACTTCATTACACATAACTTCATCTATGGACATAAATTTCTTTCTATGCGAGCATTACTTGGGTTGATGCCGACATCTGGTGAAAATTTCATGTCTATAGCTCGATTAGAAATATGTTTTTTGAGAGAAATGTTGACGTGTTCAATACTTATTTTCCACGCTGTAATAATGAACAGTATAATCGTTTTTAACGATCAGCGATTGATGAAATATTGTGTTACTCCCCGACACAGCGTTACAATGCCGCTCTGTTTTATCGAACAAACAAAACAACAGGCTTGAGTTTCGAAAAGCCATTAAGCGGTTCAGACTCTTTATCGAGGTCCTAAGAACCACTTAGACTTGAAACCCTTGACTCACCAGTCAGAGCAGCTACTGCAGAAGTCCACGGCGCTGTCTGGTGGGCAGTCCTGGCAGTGCCACCTCACTCCCTGAATGGGCTCCATGCTGCAAATGTCACACTGAAAGAGAACCACCAAGCTCCATGTTGTTATTATTGCTGATGTATGTCATTCACCCACCCACCCACCAACTCAGTCACTCACTCACCCTCCCTTCCATTCTTATGCCCACCTATTCAACCACCCATCCATCCACCTTTGGTCTTTTCACCATTATATGATTCTGGTCAAACCAGGACCAGCACGTTTGTAAATGTTTGACGAAGGGCAAATGTGGACGGATCTTAGCTGAATGTGTCATTTTCTAGGATTAGGGGAAATGATCAGTATATATTTCTTAAGCAGTCGATACAGATGAGCATTATAGCACATGTCAAATATTTCTCTAAAGGCGTTTTTGTTTTAGTCAGTTAGACTCGAGCTCGAGTATCTACAAGAAAAACCAGTGCGAATAGAATTATTTTAATAATCCAATGGTTAAAGATAGTGATGAGGAGCAGGGGGTTGCCAGGTACTGCCCGTCGACACAGGTGGCAGCACCACACCTGCAAAGGCCTCGAAACAACAGGGACAACGAGAGATCCATCCGCTGTCTGGGGGGAGTAGTGGGAGGACTGGCTCGACTCTACCCAGCACGACTGCGGCACTGATGGGCCTAGGCATTAGCCGTTAGCCCTGGTCAGACGCACATACCCCCAAGGAGACACCACGGTCGCCCGTGACAGTGAAGATGCCACCCGGGCAGGGCTCCGGCGCCTTCGGGATTCTGGGACACTTTGTGCTCCCCAGAGACTATGAACTTCTCCTTTTAGTGGCTGGAATTGTGAAAGTGGGAGCCTTTTAATCCCCCTGTGGTGCTTCTGTGTCTCTCTCGTGATTGTAAGAATGTCTAATTTAACAACTTTATCTAATAAACATTGTAACATTTATAAAACATTTATAAAAGTTTCAAATCAATTCTGATGCATTCCTAAACGAACTACAAAAGCTGAACGAGCAAATAACACAATGTTCTTCACTAATCCTTTCACTTTTAAAAGCTTGACACACTGTCTTTAATCATGTTTTTGTAACAGACACAACAGAAAGAAAGGAGCTTGTACCTTGTATCCGAGATGCTGTGTGAGCGCACTCTCGGCCTGCAGCTGGTGCAGCTTCTGTTTCTTAAGCCTCTTGAGCTCCAGTAGCTCCCGGTACTCCGGTAGATGCCGCAGCTCCACTGGCACCCCGTCCTCATCCTGGAACACCACAAAGTGCAGCTTGTTTATACTGCATACGTCTGCTCCCCCTTCCATCTCCAGCACAGGTCTTCGTATGAATTCATGAAATCAGTTCTGCGTTATTTTTTCAGTAAAGCTCTCATTATTAGCTCCTTTTCACGCTGGGATGGGCTCAGCTGTCCTCCCTCATCATGCGAAATCAACTTTAACCACATTCTCAGCATCTGTCCTCAACAAGTTCTGTTCAGAATCATTCTTGCATGTTTGTATTATCCTGTTTCCTTTTTGGGAGCTGAAAATGCCTTGATTTCCTTGCATCACCCTAGTTCTTAGCTCCACCCACTGACCAATCAGATCCATCTCTAATACGGTTCATATCGATGCGGATTGAGTGTGCTGCATGACCTGGAAGATTCGTGCTGAAGAACAATCAGAGAAAGTGTGTTTTTTCAGGCAGTAACATCGTTTAAAGCGCTCCTCACATCAAGTCGGACTGACACGCCCGCACACTTTACAAATAACAATTGCTTGAAATTTACAGTCAGAAGCTTTGCTTGTTTTCTACCATCCTCTGATTGGTTGATTTCACACAGGACAGACGCTTAGTCAAGAAAGGAACGCAAGTACACGAAACTTCACTCGTGTGCTCGAAGAAGAAAGTAAGAAGTCTAAGAAGTGCACTTGGGATTAAATGCTTCAAGTTCACCAACAGCTTTTGTCTAGACTGTCAATCAAGATTTTACTGCAAGAGGACGGTCTTTACAATTGTTTTAGCTTTAGTTTGATTCTTCCTTCAGGAACAGACGAGTGTTTAATAATGTGTTTGTTAAAGTAATCATCATCATCATCATCTCCGCAGTCATCCTTTCTTGCACGGTCTTGAGCTTCATGTTGCCAATAATAATCTATGTTAAAATATAACTTACAGGATCTTCTAAAAAATAGAATATTGTGATAAAGTTAATTATTTCTGTAATGCACTGATAAACAGTACACTTTCATACATTTCAGATTCATTTACAGAAGTAGTTCAAGCCTTTTATTCTTTTAGTATTGGCGATTTTCATCATACAGCTCATGAAAACCTAAAAAATTCTCCAAAAATTTGCATATTATGAAAAGGTTCTCTAAACGAGCTATTAACCTAATCACCTGAATCAACTAATTAACTCTAAACAC
>SRMA01027308.1:148088-181287 GCA_007224835.1 Danionella cerebrum | reverse complement strand
AAAAAAAAAAGTGTTACGGTACCAAGATTCACCGGTAGTACAGAGGACCCCGTCAACACGGCCCTTGTTGCGCTTTCTGTAAAGTGCACAGTTGCGTTTCCTACGTAAAAACACTAATATGGCAACCAACGGAGATGATGCTGCCCTCGCTTGTGTTGAGACAAAGCAACAGGTGAAGTACTTTCACTTTGTGGCTGATGACCAAAGGAACATCAACAACCATAAACCCGTTTGCAAACGATGTAGGCAAAGTTCTTCATCGAAAGGAGGAAACACCTCAAACTTGATGAAACACCTCAAAGACAGACACCCAGATTTGAGGGAGTTCAAGTTTTAATTTAAAATAATATTCAAAGCTTTTGTTATAAAAAACATCACCATTTGCTTAACTAATCGTTAGTATTAGCGCAGCTAAAGCGTGAGTAAGTTTCTTTAACTATTAAATGCAGAGACAAAGAATGACCAACAGCTGTAGATATAGAGGCCAAGACTGTGACAATTATTTTGTTTCAACTAAAAATATTATTTTTCTGATATTTATAGGTTTTGGAAAAGCTCCATTTTCTTGCCAACTTCATTGATTTAAATGAGAGAGGAGCAAGACGTAAAGCTGAGCAAAAAAAAAAAACAAAAAAAAAACAGAGAAAGACACAGGCTGTAGTACTCTGTTTTCTCCGTCAATACTAATTTGTGTCATAACAATTTATTTAAAACAAATAAAATTTCTTTTCCATTTCTATTTATTGATTTGAAAATGAGAAACAAGTAAAACAAACAAAAGTGCAAGTCTCTGTGTGTCTCTGCCCAAGAACATCCATCACATTAAAAGAAGATTTTTGTTTCACTTATGAAAGACAACTCGATACTCCTCTAATTTGTTTTTTATAATGCATTTTTGTTTTTATTGAGATTATAATAATTACTCGACCAGCGACACCCAAAGCTTTTCCAAAGAAATATTTCAAACCGTACGGCTAGGAAATGGGGTGTTCGAAATCATTTATTTATTTATTGCTAGAATATTCACAGGTATCAATAATCAGAAGCTGGTTTGTTCTGCAGTGCTGCATTGAGGACAAAGACCTTCAAGCTGAAGAGACTGGGGCAGTGCAGGCCTTATGGAGACAGTTAACAGGAGAAGTAGAGTTAGACAGTTCAAAGGCACCTGCCTCCTGTCCCACAAGGGTTGGATTTGTGTAGCCCCTTTCCCTTCCCGCTCATTTAAAAGCATGTTAACTCCTATCAGGGGTTAGCAGGCTAATTTAACTTCTGACATTTGATATCTGAGAAAGGAGAAGGATCAGCCTTTTACCCGGAACGGGATTACCCACCCGTCAACCCCCACTCCTTGCACTTTCTATTCCCTATCCCAATGAGAAAACTGCAACAGTCAGGCCAAATTCATTAATTTGTTCTCTGCTAAGCACTTTATCAATGCTATGAAATGCCATTACATAAAGTGGAGCACCATTCCCAAAGTAGGAGATGGTCCGGCAGAACATTTTCAAGGCCCACTGGTTAACTCGTGATTTTTCAAAGAATAAATAATAAATCAGATTTACTTTATATTATACTGATATGAGTTTTAATCCATTTTAATTTAAAAGTGGCATTAATAAAGGCATTGAAAGCAATGAATTGCATCTTCTGCTCTTGGGGTCTAAAGGCCTTTATACATCAGTCACGTTTTAATCACCTTACACCTATAATCTCAAAACAAGATTTTGAAACAGGTACATTCTTTTCCGCTACTAGGTTGATTCTCCCAGCTATCCGGGAACAGGAATTGTACAAAATGTTACAAGAAAATGAAAAATCACTTTTGAAAAATCACTCCAATTGACATTTTTGTAGGTCTTGCTCCATTACCCAAGTCTGCCAATTGTCAAATATGTCATTTAAACACTGTCTACAATATTAGTCTAAAACTGCAGAAAATTGGATATTACATATTGTCACGAGGTGGCGCTCTAACTGCCACCGTAGCCTACTTACAATACGCCAAACAGCTTTGAGACAAGCCACCATTTGGAGACATGAGACCAAAATGTTATTTTTTTGGCCACAACCATAAATGCTAAATTTGGAAAGAGCCAACATGAACGGAGCACCATCCCCACTGTGAAACATGGAGACGGGTCACTGATGTTTTGGGGCTTTGTGAGCTCCAAAGGCAAAGGAGACTCTGGTCAAATTGATAGAAAGATGAATGCAGCATATTTTCAAAGGTTATTGAAGAAAAAGGCACTCATCAGTCCAAAAGTTGCTATTGGGACATTGCTGGACATTCCAACACGACAACGATCCAAAACAGAAGTCCACTTGTCATTGGTTCCACCGGGTTCTGGAGTGGCCATCTCAGGCTTCTGGCCTCAATAACATTGAACCACTCTGGGGATAGCTTAAACGTGAAGTTTATGTAAAACAGTCCAGGAATTTACAAGAGTAGGAGGCTTTTGCCAACTCTGCTTTACCAACAGAGAAGATAAAGTTTTCTAAGAAAAGTCACACATTTATTTAGCACATGACTTGGAAATTGTAGACCATCACCCCAGACCATCACGTTACATCCACCTTGCTTGACAGATAGTTAGTTGTTTTTAAACTAAAAATGGCACGTCGCATTCTTCAACAAACCCCTCATGGCAGTTTGTATCTGTTCATCTCCAAACACACTCAGTCTTATCAGAAGTTATGTCTGACGTTAGGTTGCAAGCTTTTTGACTTTGTTACACTATGTCCGCACATTGGCTGTCGAAAGTTGACATTTCGCCATAAAGAGGAAGTTGTTGTAACTCCATACAATGTATGTAGCCATACAATATCTGATCGGTCCTAAATTTACCACCTATGCTTATGTCCAAACATATCTACAATGTACTCTCTCAGTTTTAGCGCCACAAGGTGGTCACAGGAAATAAAACATTTTGAATTGATAAGGTACTTCTTTTTTAATTTTGACAAATGTGGCAATAATCTTGGCCAAAAACAATAACAGAAAATATTTTGACTCATTAGCGCCGCCTGTGGGTCCTGCTGCTTTGAGATGTTGTTTTCATTATTTAATTTGCCCGTATCAGTCAGTATTGTTAACAATTCTCAAAAAATAAGAATACTGCGTATAATAAAAATAATTTAAGTTAAAACGAATGAAAAAATAAGTTAATACCTCCACTGGGCGCTCTGGTTTCCCCCACATCCTTTAAATGTAAGACAGCTTACTATCTGCCAAATACACAACTTCATATACTGTGTTTCAGAATAGAACGAATGGAAAATACAACTGTATTTTCAAAATGTTACATTTCTTTATAACAGTACTCTATTATTACTTTCCCTTGTTACTTTCAAGACAATGTAACATACTTTATGGAACTTTACAGTTAGTTCTTAAAAGAAAGTTCCCAACCCTGGACTAATGATCAGAAACTACTGGGACAGAGAAAATGTAACAGTTCCTAAGTCTGCAGACAGACCTGAAAGGGATTTGTGACATCTGATTAGTAAAACAGAGACAATGCAATAGAAGTTAATGCATGTAAGGCCATTAATTCTATTACAGAAGGCCTTGGACAGACAACATGCACATGAGAGTGCATTAAAGGTTAACCTCTTAAACCCTAAGGCCTATTTTCCAAAAATCCTATACTTTTACTTTTTAAGGCATTTCTCAGCTTTTACAAGGTCTAAACTGCAAATCTTGGTATCAAAATGAAGATAGGTTCTTGGGGAGTGGTGTGGATGAGTTAATTTGACAGTCAAGAACACTGGCATTTCCTCTAATATCTCCTTATTTTACTTGTAAACAAGCAAATAAACACAATCAATTGTAACCACTGCATGTGAAGGACATCTGTAGCAAGTTTGGTGTCCATACTACAAGAAACTAATATTCTGTACAGGTTTCGATTGAACAAAGTTCAGGCGTAATCCATTTTGGCACAGTTTGGCACAATTTGGCACAATAATTGAAATATGGAAAAAATCTTGTCCAAAGCTTCAGCTATGTTCATAGTCTTCTTTTCTTGCTTATGGGACATGATTTCAGCAAAAAAAACTCCTAAAGAAACGCTGTAAAAGGGGGTGGAAGCTCCTTTAGGCTGTCTCCGTGCGCTTTGCGTAACCTCGACCGTCTGTCCAATCCGGGAGCTTTATACCTCGTTGGAAAGCTTTGAATCTGTAGAATCCAATGATATCCACCATTTTGAGACGGACAGGATCCCCGACGAATCACAGGACACGGAGCCCGGAGAGGACTGCTTTTACACACGGGAGTGTTTTCATATTTGGTCATATTATTACGAGCACAGAGCTACAGAAAAGAGCCAAAATGAAGTTTCTGACTTTTATCGCTATGGAAATAACTTTTGTTGACAAAACGGCAAAGGTAAGACAAGATTTACATGCTTGCTTTGTTTTTGCTGATGGGATCCATATCCCAAAATTAAAGAATCAACGGCACGATTGTTTTGTGTTGTTCAAGTTCAAGTTCAGGTTCGTTCATTTGTATTGCGCTTTTCCCAACAGACAGTGTCTCAAAGCAGCTTTACAGTAGACCAACAAGTTTAAGCTCAGAAATTAATTAATAAGTGGTGTATATGTCCCTGATGCAACCCAGATTGTGGCAAGGAAAAACTCCCTTTTGGAAGAAACCTTGAGAGGAACCGGACTCAAAAGGGAAACCCATCCTCATTTGGGCGACAACAGCAGTGTGCTTTATATAAACTATAATATAAACTATACAGTGATCTAACTGACTAAATATCTTTAATTCCATTCATGTATTACACCCAGACTTATTAATAATCATTTATTGTGTTGGTATTGTGTTGGTTATCCACAACCACCAAAGCCACCAAAGGACTTTATACAGGAAATAGTTAAACAGACAGTGATAGAGAATAGAAAAACATGATAACAACAAACGTGTCGTGGAAGATGATTGAAGCACATCCACCAAAGTTTACTAATGGGAATACTGATATTAGCCCTTAAACACACACAATGCACATATCCATTCAAGAATTTCTCATTTTTTTCTGTAACAGTGCAGCTAAAATGGGGAGGTTGTCATCTTACAGAACAGAAAAATGAAAGGAACTCCAAGATAAACGTTCTGAGAAAGACAGGACGAAGGAAAGAGAAAATCCATTTTGAGGCCCCATTTTCAATTAGGCTCCACAAGCTGTTATCACAGGTGTCGCAGAATGGGGCAGAGAGAGGAAGAGTGGCTGGTATCCGGCTGCCGAAATGAAACCTTATCTGTGCACCATAAGATGGTTTGGGACATACTATCTGGAAATGACTTTCATTCCGCGCTGCCAACAGAAAGTTTATTTCTGTCAGATGACATTAACCTCTATTTACTGCCAATCATTTAAATGGCTGCTTAAAAACCGGAACGCAGCCTCAGACTCTCTCGTTTTTCACACTTAGGCTCTCTATTCATCCTTTTTTCCTTATGATATAAAATCTATTAGGTAGATGGCTAAAGTTGCACGCAAACTTTGATGTTGGCTTTTACATGTGCCTTTTTTATGTTGCTAATGTCACAAGGAGTAACATAAACTGGCCGCCATGTCTCTATGATTTCATAAGCTGAGATAATGATTTACCAATTTGGTTGCAATGGAATGGTTCGCAATGGTCAATGACATAATATAATGTTCCCAATGTCACTGCAAGTGAAATAAACCAACCCCAATATCTCTATGATTTTCCAAAGCTGAGATAGAGTTTAGAAATTTTGGTTGCTATTGTAAACAGTTGTGAGTGATGTAAAAATATTAGTTATACTTATAGACATGTAGCCATTATAAGTCAATGGTAAATCTTTAACCCTTTCTAGTTTGTAGTTTCTACGAGGTTCTCAGTTTGAGTTACAGTTTGACCTCAAGTTAATTCACTAGCATTCTCAGCAATTTCCCGGAATTAACCTAGTGGTAACAGTTTGAAAAGATAGAGCCACCCAAGTCAGACTAATTTGAATGTCTTTGCAATGTTTGGTGGCTTCCAACGTTTCAGGAGGAGATGGGTTTAGAATAGCTTATAACTGTTGGCTTGTAAAATCCATAATTTTTAACTTCAACACAAGTGATTATCTTTTATAACATTGATACCTTTTAATCAATTTAAATCAAATTGGTTTTGTTCTATTTAGATTAAACGGTCTATGCTGAGCTGAGCTTAAATTTCAGAATAGATAATAAAACTCAACATATGAACTTTAAATTGTTTCTTCAACATTTCCAACATAGTGAATGGAACGAGAGATGGGTGATTTGTCCAAAAAACATCCTTCTGAAGTAACGATGTCTCCCGCTACACTGCAGCTTGTCGCTGTTTGAGGTGTTGCGTTGAATGGGACGTACTGCTACCTTTGATAGCCACTCACTCCTTTTATTAACATGGCAAAACTGAACCAAGTCCATATAACTGACACTACTTTTTCAAAAAAGTTCCTCTCTGGTAGATCCCTTGTTGTTGGTGTATCTCTATGGCAATCGCGAGGGGGGGATCAGTGAGCCTGCTCGACCCTACGTGAGCCAATAGGCCAATTTCACGAAAATCAGAAGCGCTCTCTTGGTGTGTAAACCTACTTCCGGCGAGCGTCAGCCCTTTGCAGAGAGCGCAAATTTTAACGCGTATTATGGACGATACTCTACTCTCCACAGAAAGATAATCATCCAGAAAACTTGGCGAGACAATGCATTTATAGCATCCACAAAGCAAAAGGTGATTCTTTATTATTATTATGTTAATTGGAGCACGTTTCTATTCTTGGTCTCAACTGCATCGCTGTTCATATCAAAAACACAACAAAATTGTAATGTTTTAGTTAAGTTATATTGACAGAATTGTCCTATTTAACCAATGTACACGTTTAACCTTGCAACTATATTATGTAAAGTGTATTATGTCATATTTTATATTATTTTGCAAAGTGTTATATTATTGTACTTTATAAACTCCCAAAGTGTATCTGTTCAATTAATGCAAAAGTAACTTGTATTGATTTTTTTGTAAATACATCAATAAAATGTATGAAATAACCAGTGGACGACAGAACTGTTGGATGTACGTATTTAATTTACAAAGAATTATCATTTAAGTCTATTATTCTATCATTACTCGCGGTGCACATTTTAGTACAATAATCAAGTAGTTCCTGTGGAAAATATATTTTTCTTATCTACAACAAGAATGAACGTTAACAATAACAAAAATGAAATGTGCCATTTTAGTTATTGGTGTTATTTCTGCTCAACCATGGGTAAAGAAACCATGAAAATTCATCATTAAACTGAAGTTTTACCAGATCTGGTTCCTGACGAGCTCCGCAGTGCCACAGAAACGAAGATGCACATCTCCCATCGTATCACTCTTTAGAGTAGAATTCTGAGTCGTGCGATGGATTTTGTTTAAAGTCTTTCTTGCTAAACTGCTGTAATGGTGAAATTGTTCTCGATGTCAGAACCAGAAGAGACAAACACGCAAGTGTGAAATTGGTCTATATTGGAACGTCGGATGTAAACTATACATAAACTATACATTCAAGTTAATTGATAGAATGGATTTAAAAACACTAATTGAAACTATTACATCATAGAAAATAGCTTTTCTAAAGTTCCCCTTAGATGCATTAAAAGACAGGATTGGTGTAAAATATTGGGAGACGTTTAGCTGAAAACATCATTTGAAAAGAGACTACTATTGTGGAAGAAGCAGTACCGATTGATGTAGTGCTGGAGGCCACAGCTTTTTCACTAATCTCTGCACGAATGGGCGCGCTCTTAACAGCTACAATGCTTTCCATTCTCTTTTTCTCCGTAGCAGAAATGGTCTGGCAATGGGTTTCCATGACAGTTGTTCATTCCTCAATCCATTAAGACGGTTTCTGCACCTGTGAGAAAGAAAACATTGATGTTTTAAAATTGCAACCATGTGAACAGCATTAAAAACATTTTCACATTTTCCCAGTGTTTATAACTTTACAACATTTAGATGAACATGTTTGATGCATTAACCCTTAGAAGTCTGGGGCTTTTTGAGCATTTTTTACTACTTTACAATTTGCCCTTATAAATCTTTAAAACAGATTTTGTGTCAGTGCTCGATATCCTTTTAGGATGACCTCAGCTTCTTTCATTTTTTTTTACAAATATTTGAAATTACATGACACAATAATTCCACAACATCCTGAAATCGTGCAAAAAATACATATTATTACTGCAAAAATCTCAAAAATTGAGAATGAACAGTTTTATAACAAAAAAAAAAAACATGAAAATCTTAACCCCCAGGTGCCAAGCACTTTTTGTGGCATTGTGCTTTTTTTTGGGTCAGAATTAATACAAACCATATTACAGGTCTTGTACTTCCAATGGTTAACCCTTCATTTAACCTATAGATTCCACTGATTTAGGGTCTGTAAATGAAACGGAAAAATCAGAAAAACTACCAACCTTTTTAAAACCACATTATGCTCAAAATAAAATTTAAACAGTACATCAGAATCCTGGAATAATCTGACCCTGATAAAAGGAAACCTTTTGAAACCTTGAATAATTTTTTGAAAGGCTGGAAAAAGTTTTGAATCTCTGCAAAGATAATTTTGTATTTGAATGTTTATTTTTCATAAGTGCAACTTGCTTATTGCAGAGTTTCCTCATCACATCTGCTTGTTGCACCCTTACTGTTTTTTTTTTCAGAGTTTCTGATCAAAGCAGTAGAGAACGCTGCCAGCAAAAACTATAAAGCTGCAACTGTGTGGACGAAACTGAAAATCAAGTTTTGCAAAATTAGCTCTGAAACAACGGTGCAAAAGTACATCCGCTGACATTTCAAAATAAAAGTTCCTAGCATTCAGCTCCTGATTTGCACATGTAATGGAGAGGGAGAAGAGTGACACATCTGAAATTCAAAATTCAAGTTTAAAAGTTTTTTCAAACATGCACACAGTAGGTTTCAGATGTCATATTGCAAGATATCAAATGTTTTTTTGCAAACTAACTATGCCAAATGTGACACTCTGAACATTTATTTTTCGAAAAACAGTAAGGGTGTGACGAAAACTTTGAATCTCTGTAGATGCGATGATGAAACTTTATAATAAGCATGTTGCACAAAAAAAAAACATTTGAATACAAAATTATGTTTCCAGGAATTCAAAACTTTTTTGTCAGCCTTTCAAAAAATTATTCAAGGTTTCAAAATTTACTTATTTATTTATTTATTTTGGCTTTAAATTTTCATACATTGAATTTCAATGTTTCAAAACCTTTTTTTCAGGTTCATATTATGGTAGGATTCTAATCCCATAAGGTGGGTCACATCATTAAATTCAAAACAACCGATGTGATTGACACATGCACCGACTTCTAAGGGATAATAGCTTGTTTACTTTTTTAACAAATGTAAACACAAGTTATAAACCCATTTTTAGGTTAATAAAATAAAAAGAGCAAATATATAGTTTTTCTTACATAAAATACCTCACAAAGACAACAGTAGCCATGTTTCCATCCAAAGATGCGAATTAAAATTATGCGCAAAAATGGAATATTTGCAAATAAGGCACTGTTTCCATGAGTGCAAGAGAACAAAATCGTCACATAAACTGGTAAATATCAAAAGAACAATGAAAGCTGCTGCCTTAGGAGAAGGCTTTTTCAGTCATATCATGTGAAATGGTTACTTTTTGATCAAAAAAATAAAAAATAAGAAATTAATATGAAAAAATGAGCACAGACCACCCTAATTCTGAGTTCCGTCTGCACACAGATTTATAGCCCGGGTTTTTAGTCACCGATTTTATACAGATATTAAACGTCGGTAGTGTAGTGTGTTGACAATTATTTTCGTGGTGACTTTGATTCCTTTGACATCATAGACAATCTCCTCCTATGTAGTTCTGACCTGGGTACTGGCTGTTCTTTGATCATTAAATATCAACGAGGAGCTATTGCAGTTTGACAAAGAGTGTAAGGAGGAGTGATGAGGCCACAATCGTCACCACTTCACCAATTTGCTCAGGGAATGTTGTATGCTATTTCTACTTTTGTAGGTCAACAATCTCATAAGTGAAAACTTATACATACCCTGAGATCCTTGGTTTTCTTTTTGATCTTCGGATATTTTGAAATCGGATTGATTAATAGATTGCATTTTAGACAAAGAGATGCTCCCTTTAAGAGAAGCTCCTACTCTCAGCTTTCAAATTCTTAGAGAGTACAAGTACACAAGAAAAATTTATTTGTTTTATGTCTTTTACTGTTGAAATAAATCTACCGTTACATTTATTGACTGATTATTTATTGGTCTGTAAGCCAAAGATTAAAAGAATTACGACACTGAACTTCAAAACACCTAGAAACTTTTCCGTTTAACTAAATAAATCGCCCTTTGAGGGATTATGTAAAACAATTATGTTCTCTGTTTTGTGCTGTGTGTCTCTGAAAAGTTTTGTGGTTTTGTAATTATGTTCAAATTACCAAAGCTGTACAAAACCCATTCTTCATCTTCTTTCTTTTATCATACCACATGGCAACTAGAACTCTCCGAAATGAGTGTTTCATCAATACATGCTTGGAATCGAACCCATAATGTTTGTCTGGCACACACGCACACACTAATGTTTGCACATCCAATCAGAGGCTTTTTTACCCCACTGGAATTTAATCAAAGCACAAATTATCTGTCCCCTAGCTTCATGATTCATCAACCCCAACACTCAACCAGTTCACCCCCGCCCTACTCTCAAAACCTCCCCCTTAAAAATTCATCACGTTTATTTAAACAAAGCCTGCTCCCCCCAAAGGCAAACTCTATTAGTTCCTAATTTAATGGCTAAACAGAACCTGGCTGCCTAACCATTTATACCTAATATCAACTCCAGCATTAGAGAGCAATACAGTGGATTAGGTCATCCTGCAGTAGAATTTGTTCCTCTTTTAGGCAGATGGAGGGATGACATGAAGAAAATGTGAATCAAATGGAAGTGATTGGGAGAGAAGTATTAGGAAAAATTGACAGTAATCAAGATTAAAGTAGCAGAGGACTTAAAATCTGGTCTGATAAATGTTATATTTTTGTTTTATAGTAAACGACCTCTGGATGAGGAAAGAAAATTCGACAAATAGCCAAATGAAAAATGCTTTTATGCAAATTTAGAACTGGAAGACTATAGGTCTACACAGGTCTTATTTGACAGATAGAGAGAGAACAATAAACAGAAAGCTTCCAAATGAAAATTGTGAAAATGTTGGCATACTCTACTGAACCAAATAGTAAACAACATTTGGACATATAGGAATGGTAACAGTGATCTCAGTGCTGCGTTTCAATCCACCTATTTAAAAAAAAAAACAAGATGCGCGTGTGTTCATAATTCATAATTTACTCGATAAGAAAAAAAAGCATAAACTATAATGGAAACCAAATAAATGGCTTTTACCAAAAAAATCCAATAATACGTCGCAATGCCAATGCGTTTTTCTGTCGGAACTGGAATGCGATGGAGCTGCATCAACGGACAAACCAGCCAACCGAATTCATTGCATGAAAATGTCATTTTCATTGCAATTTGAAATGTTGTTTTAGTCATTCTAAAAGTCCTAAACCATTGTCTGTCATCAAAGTGGCAGGGGATCATCACCTCCCAGAACTGTCTTGAGCGTCTGCGTTCGGATAGAGCAGTCTCTCGATTCCAAAATACAAGATCACATGACTGTGCATATTGCATTGCGTTGAAAAAAGGCCTTCTCCTAATTTAGCAACTTCCCTTTTTATTTTGATACTTGGTGCCAGTTGATATTTGGTCCTTGTGATCAGCCACCAACAGAATAAGTCGCTCAACATTAATGATTTTTTCTGTCATTTTCTCTTCTTTTTCTTCTTCCTGTTTCCTGATTGCAACAACATATCAGTTGTTTTTCTTGGTCCTGGGTTTATGGAAGATGTGTATTTCTGTGTAGATTATCTCTGTATACAGTATGAAACTGCATACCATCTTACATCCTATCTGCCTCCATCCTTGAGCCATCTACATTTGACAAATCAGTAATGCCTTACACATTTAAGTGTTAATAACTCTGAAACATACCAATTTGGCTTTTTTTATGCATAAGTACTTTTTAAATGCATGTAACTAAAACGTCCAAAAATGGATTTGGGGTTCATGGGTTGCGTACGTGTCTCATTCTGCAGATGAAAATCCTTCTACACACAAATTATTTAGCTCTTTTGTTCTGTTGCTATACATTTAGTTCATTTCTGCATTATTTTCACTCCATACAGGTCTCTTGTTTCTCGCCATACTCTTTTTTCTTTCAGGTGTAGTTCTTAGAACTCTCAGATACAGGTATCAGATCCAGGTGGGTCAGTCTAGCATTAGCTTCTCAGAACTTCATGAAGAGTACGAATGCTGCACTGGCCTCTCTGCAGCTCCAGGGCATCCAAATGCTAAATTATCTGGACAATTGGTTTATCCCACTCTGAGGTGTTGGCGGCCCATCACAGGGATGTCCTTCTTAACCAACTTTGGTCTCTTGGCCTTGGACTGAACTTAGAAGAGTGTGCTCACTCCTGAACCTCTTCAAGCTTGGCCAAAGTTTCCCTTTGTACACATGTGACTCAGGCTCTTGAGCCTCATCATCCAATGAGACCATTTCTCTGGTGGATAATGCTGAGAGGACTCTCCTTCAAACGTTTAACCCTCTGCATACGAAAAGTGTTCATTTTGCTGGAGGCAAGCTTTCTGCACAAAATTGATGACAAACACCTTGACAATCTGGGGCACAGTGTTCAAGGGCGGACCAGCCAGTGGCAGCAAGTGCAAAGCTAAGGTACAGAGTCTTTTAAAATAAAAACATGCCTAATAAAAGTCTCTTTAATGAAGCCTATTATTCTTTGTATTTTAATGTTTGGTCTACACTAGGGCTGTAAAAATATTCACAATAAGGCTACAATTTTATCTATTAATTTACTTAGATTTTTTTTTTTCATACTAAGTTATTGTGCACATGATTTTAATATGTTAAACAGAGCAATCTTCGTATTCCTGCCACCAGCTCACTTTTGGGGAGAGTGTTTAACACTGACGGAAACGTGGTGACTTACAAAAACTTTTAAGAGAGCAATCTGTTTCTTGGCTTTTATTTATTGTTATGACTGAAATTCATGATAGTTAATCTTTATTTTTTATGTCTGTTTTTAAGACAATTAATTAGAGTTTTGTTTTTTAAGCAGTTAGTACGATTGTGTACAATATGCTATTAACTACAGTTGAAGTTAGTTACCGTTTTTTTCGCCGTATAAGACGCACTTTTTCTTCCCCAAAACTGAGGGGGAAAAGTTGGTCTTATACGGCGAATGCAGAGCGCCGCGGAGCGGAGGGCAGTCACGGCCTTAGGAGAGGCATAAGAGAAGCCGCGGCTTCGGCCTAGCTCCTGTTATGGTAAAAATATACCTTCTCAATTGATAATAAACACTGAGAGAGAGAACACAGCAAATGCGGCTATTTATTGTAAAGATTTAGCATTAGATTTAGCAGTCTCAACGCATTTCCTGCACACGTGTTATCCGCATTGGAAGAAGAACCTCAAGCCTCTCAGGGCGGGACTGAAGTATGACGGTGTGCTCTTAAAAGTTTCTCAAATTACATTTCTCTAAATGACCACTAGATGGTAGTATTATATAGGAAAATTCCCATCACACTCCAGAGCCGTCGGTGCGCACTGACGTCAACGCCCATCTCTGCTCATCGATCCTACCATAGCGCAGATCATAGGGAGCAGGTATGACACAATACTGCCTTTTTTTGTTACTTTTACTGTTTACTGACTGTTCATGTTTAGCATATAATTGTTCTTAAAACTGCTGTTAACTTTTACACAGTTGATATAAAATATTTTACTACAGTATTTGGTTCAGAATCTTTTTTTCTAGATCGTAAACATTTAAAATTGTGTGCGTCTTATACGGCGACGTAATCATAATTTATTTTATGTTGCCTGTTTTAAAGACAATTCGACTACAGTTTTGTTATTTCATTGTGAAATGTTTTGTTATGTGCAATGAATACTTTTAGAATATATGTATGTAGTTTGTTCGAAAAGGCAAAAACAGTTGCCAAAATCGCAAATAAAATCGCAATATTCGTTAAAAAAAGTCACAATATGAATATTTGGTCCATATTCCACAGCCCTATAAAAGAACTTGTCTATGAAGCGTTTTATGTTACTGAACTAGTTTAGAGTCAGGTTTTTGTATCAAGAGCATTCTATCAGCTGCTAACTAAAGGCCCCCATGGCTCGGACAACTTTAGAGTGAGCCTTGAGAAAAAGATTTTGTAAGTAGTCTGGCATATGGAGGAGATCACAGATGAGGAGCAAAGTATTGTCTTTTGCTCATGAAAAAAAATGACTCTCCTCTCAGACCATTTGAGCTACAGCCACCAAACTTCATCCAAATTGGTCTTTTAAACACCTTTGCGATTTTTTTTAATGCAGGGGCTGCATGCATGCTATTGTGACTATACACAAACCAGCTGGAAAGAACGCTGCGTCTCAGATTGTTTTTTTTTTCAAACGCTGTGATTGACGCTATGATTGGCTCGTTTAGTCATGTGCCTTCAGCTGGGAAAGGCAGCAATAAGCGGCACTCGAGAACAAAACAAGGAGCTGTACTCCCAGAGGGACAGTAGAAGGTGTGTATTATCAAAATGGGAGCGTGCAAGTTTTTAAGTCATTTATTGGGTCAAAATAAACCAAAAAGTAACCTCCTTTTGAACCAAAACCACTGTTTATATTGCCATCTATTTCTTTGTATCTCTGTAACTTCTCGTTGGCCTCTGGATGTTGCTCCCACTGGCTGCAGATAATCACAGACATTATTTCAGTCAGAACGCACTGCACGTTTGTGACTTGCCGACAGACACAGATAGCATCTTGCTAGCCTGTGACTCCTGCACAGCGAGTCATTGGTACTTAAATCTGTTTGACTGTCACACAAACCCCGATTTGCATGCGATTCTGGGCATAAATTAAAAATCAAGCTACAATCGTGCGTCTGAAACCGTCTTTAAAGTGAAGTGGTTTGTTTACACGAAAACAAATCATTTGGCTTTACATTGACAGAAAAATGATCGCTCCTTTTCTCTTTCTCCATAACTTACAACTTAAATTGCTTCTACGCCACCGAATTACAGTTCCCTGAAGCTCCATCTAGTGTACAGGTGCATAGGTGTGCAAAGGCCTTTAGTCAGACATGGACTTTTAACACGTTTGCAAATTTGAGCCCTATCAGATAATTACATGGCTGAGTTATTAGCATTTTCCTCTCTATGTCAAAATGTTGGCTTTTTACAGCCACTGTGCACACATAGATTAACAAGGTCCAAAAAGTCTTATTTTTAAGCTTTAAAGTCAAAAAATCCCATATGCCTGGATAAGACTGATTTAGTTTGGACATATAAAATTATGAAAAAGTATGACAAAAGCAAAAGTGGACATTTTTTAATGTTTTTGCAAGATTTTGGAAATATGATCCATATTCATTCATTTTCCAACCCACTTATTCCCTTTATGGGGTCAAGGGGGTCTGCTGGTGCCTGTCTCCGGCGCACATTGGGCGATACACATTGGGTACACCAGTCACCAGTCCATCACAGGGCAACATTCACTCACACATTCACACCTAAGGGTAATTTAGATTATTCAATTAACCTACCCGCATGATTTTGGGAACTGGAGTTCCCAACCCACACAAGCACGGGGAGAACATGCAAACTCCTCCCTGGAAGGTCACCGGCGAGCCTCAAACCAGCAACATTCTAACTAGAAGGCCACAGTGCTACCCACTGCGCCACCGTGCTGCCCATGATCTATATTACTTATGTTTAAGTCTCAGTACCCTACATATGTGTCAAATTTTATTTGAAAACTGAGAGTGCAATATGAACTAAAATGTATTAGGTGGTGATATAAAGCCATTTTTGAACTACAATCAGACAAATTTTCACCAGTTCTGACGTGTGTGTGCGTGTGTGTGTGTGTGTGTGTTAAATTCAGTGACTTTTTGAGCAATGCACCGTAAAGTGTTAAACAATAATGATCTGAGCAATTACAACAGGGTTATTTATGCACACCTTCGGTGCTCGAGCTCTACATATTCATCTTGTAAATAAAACTTTAGCACATTAACCTAATTTTACACTTATTTCTCATCTTATACACAATGTGTGGATGTGAGCATCAAATAAAAGGCTCAAGGAGGTAATCAACTTACTTGGATTGAGCAGATAAGGAGCATTGATCTCCTTCTAATAGGCAGGAAAACAAACGACTTCATCAGAACTTTCATCTTGATCTCTTACTCACTAAACACGTAAACACATTCCCAATAACCCCACCATTAGCATAACTCACTGGATACCTAGTATTTAATTGATAGCCTAATTGTTTCTGACATTTTAGCCTGTTCTCAATAGTCTCAAAGAATTTTGAATGCCACATTTGCTAAAATAATACATTAATCCATTTACTAGACGAGGTTCACCCAGTACAGGTCCCCAGTTTATCAAAGGGATACATAAATGAGATTAGAGTCCTCATTTCAACTGAACCATAGTCGAACCATTTGGTAAAGCCAGTCAGGCAGCCATTGCTGCTTAAAGCCTCTATAATAGCAAAAAAAAATAAAAATAGATTGAGCTTTTGTACACTTCTTAATGTTCAAACGAGGATGCCTGTAAGTTTATATATTTTAGTTTTTTACTTCAAATTGCAAAACCCATGTAAATTCAGTGCCCCCAGAGTTTGATTATTTGTTTCCTTAAATTTTGGATTCACATTAAGGAAATGCAATCCATTGAGTGTCTCAACAAATTGCTGAGATTTCAGTCAGCTACTCTAGTGATGTGTCGTTCTTAAACGATCTTTGATGCGACTAAACCAATCGTTTCGGAGAGGGATTTGCAATATCCTCATGGTTTTTCCAGTGTAGCCCATTCATCGTTAATGATAAAAGTACGAAAGGACTCCGCGGACAAAAGAACAAATTTACTCAGTTTCCTGCCCATACTGCATTGGTTAACATTACAGAGTGGTCAAAAGCCAGTAACCGAAAAGGTTTGAGTCCTCTTAATCCTTTCGTTCTGAACAAAAGAACTCGGAAAAAGAACATCTAGGTTACCCTACATAATCCCCGTTCCCTGAAGGAGGGAACGCAGACGAATGTCGAGTTCTTTGACTATGGGATTTCCACATCAGGTTTGGTAAGTCTCATAGTCGAAGAACTCGACATTCGTCTGCGTTCTCGACTGTGAGGGAACAAATGTTTTTCGGTTTCTGGCTCATACTGAATCGGTTAACATTACTGAGCGGTCACGTGACAAAAGAACAAAAGGACTCGAGAAATGTGACTAATCTTCAGCTCACTTCAGGCGAGAGGTGGGGTACGGTCCAATGCAGGACACACCTAAGCGGGAATTCTGATCATTCAATTAATCTAACCGCATGTATAGAGGATTTTAGGGGGAAACCGGAGGAAACCCAAGCATGCATGGGACTTCTTCCAGCAAAGTCTTGACTCAAGTTCCGAATCGGTAAAATGATCCGATCTTCCCATCACTAATCGACTCAAAGCACATTAAAGTCTTTCTAAAGGCTCTTTCACTTGGCTACACAATCCTGGGGAAGACCTCTGATCAGCTATCTACAAGGTATTTATAAGACACTCATTGCCTTCCAAAACTTAACCCAAAAATTTGGTAAACTGTACATTTAACGACTGAGGCTTTTTTTCTCTTGTTCAACAACTGAAACCTGTTCAAAAATAACAACCTGAACACCACCGCCAACAACTGGGCTGTTGCTCAGTGCTCCAAATTCCCAGTACGTAAACGTAGCTTTCGTTTTGAAAGCATGGCTCAGCATGGAGAACCTCGTGGTAAAGGCTTGGAAGGGCAGGGAGTCATTAATCCACAACTGATTCTCCTTATCACCCAGATCACTCACAGACTTTCAAAATCAACAAGAGACACAAACAGTTGAAAACCTCATAGAACTATTTAAGCAAGTGCAAACGGAAAACACTACACTTCATTGATAATAATTTCCACAATCTGTTTATTTGAACGGTTTCATACCACCCGGTGGACAAAACCTCTAAGCAGAGTACAGTGGTACCCCGAGATACGTAATTAATCCATTCCAGGGTGGCGTTCATATCTCGAACATTTCGTATCTCGAAGCAAGCTTTACATGTAAAACGCCTAATCCGTGCAACGACTCTCAGAAACAACAGTAGAAGTAGATGAAAAAAATGGAAAACCAGAGAAAAATCAAGTAACGTTTCTTCTATCCTTAAGTCTACACATTGTTAATGTAATAAATGATAATAAAACAGAATAAAACACAAGCAGAGAATGCGTCACTGGGTTTCTCTAAGTTGCGCTACAGAACAGCACTTTCCACGCTATAAACGTTATTTCATTTACGACACCTTGACTCAAACATTTGTTATAGCACATTATTGGTAATCTATACATAATGTTTAGCTCGAATTAAAACTGATTTAAAGTGTTTTAAGGCGTATCATCCCCTTAAAGCACACTTTCTTCAAAGGGAGAAAGGAACACTAGGACGCGAAAGCGCAGCGCGACGGTAGACTAAATTAGCCGATAATAGAGCAGAACTCCCTGTGGTTGTTCATATCTCTAATTTTTCTTCGCACCTTGAAGCAAAAATTTTTCTGCGAGACCTTTCGTATTTCAAACATTTCGTAACTCGAAACATTCGTATCTTGATGTGCCGCAGTATTCTTTTAAAGCTGTTTATACTGGAAATTAAAACCGGATATGTTTAAAGATGGCTTTACATTTTGTAGCACTCCATTAAATGCACGACCCAGAGTCATTGTCCCAACCTCTCAGACACCTCAAATCTCTATATGGAAATGGGAAGTGAATTCCTTTCTTCCTTTCGTTTTTTTTGCTTCAGATTGAATGACTTTTCATAATTTAATGGGGAGGACTTGGTAAACATAAAATAAACATAATACTATTTTATCATGTTGCTTTTCCTTTGGGTCAGTTTTTGTCTGTAGTAACATATATACTGGTTAAATATACTGGTTAAATATAACTGGTTTTGCTGAAATCTGGCAAAATTAAGTGATTTTTAAAAGCTAATTCTAAACCTCTGGCCTAATTATATAAAAATCTCTGAGAACCATGCCCATCATCCTTATGTGCACATTTAGATTGGAAGGAAGGAAGGATTTCATACTAAAAACCAAATGGTCAACAGCCTGCAATTTCATTTCATTTCTACTTAAGTCAAACCCGAAACCTTACTAAAGGGAATATGTCTGTTAAACACCTCCTCCTGTGTCTACCTGCTCCTCTACCTGCTCCTTTGTTGAGCCGGAAAAGAACCTCTAATAGCTTCCCTGTGGACTGTTGTTAAAACAACCCCCGAAGCGCCACCAACTCTTTATGATCGCAGGTATAAAAACAACACACAACAAAGTGCACAGAATTACCTCAAACTTTCATTATTTTTCTCAACTTAAATATAATATTTTAGTACTTATTATATTAATATTGCATTTTTAATTCTTTCATGATTTACTTAAATTGGATGAAGTTCACTAAATATCTTTTACAACATATTAACTGTTCACTTAGAGTTTATTAATACTAATAGAACTTATCAAACCTATAATAAACACGTATTGGTATTGAAAATTTAATTTTTGATTCATCTTAAAGTAACATCGGTTTAATGTACATCTCCAAAAATTTTAAGAGAACTTTTTTTATTAATTCCTTCCTTCATTCATCAGTTCTTGGAGGCAGGAGGAGGGGGGGGGGTCACCGAGGCTGCATATCTATGTCTCTTTCACACATTCACCCTCCCCAGGTATTGAATATATCCCCATGCTATAATTACAGCACCGCCTGCACTCTTCCTAAGCTGCACTTCCTAGTACATATCAGTCATGCATAACTAACTCTGGTAAAGATGCATGTCTTACGATGGTCACAAGATGGTCTGTTCCAGAATGTACATCTGTTCTACCTACATTCAGAATCGATCTGTTGGTCATCTTCATTTAACAGAAGACTCTTTTGGGAAAAAAAAAAACAGACGAGTGGACACTGGGTTTCCTAACGTTTATTTTGAGAAAGGTAATGTTTATATCCGATATTGTTGTCCGAAACAATCCTGCGATAAAAAAATTAGTTCAGGTTGTGTCTATTACACACTGCCTCTGTATAATTAGTTATTACAAAAGCAATCAGAATGGGTTCAAATTATTTGCATTTCCTGAAAATGATTTCGAACGGGTTTGGTAGTTCCGTAGGTAAACAAACACTATCTCTGCTCAGGATCAATAACAGAAATTTGTAGACTTTTTTGATGTGAATTTCCAAAACTCCCAACAAGGCATCAAACTGAAAGACAGAGACAAAAAAAATAAATATATATATATATATATATATATATATATATATATATATATTTATTATTATTACTTTTTTCTAAATAAAAGTAAAGACAAGTGCAAATTGTGAAAATCAGCCAACCAGGTTGAATCAAACAAAATCAGACAAACCTCTCTTTAACCATATGCACTGTTTTTGTGGCATATCCACTTATTGTGCCAGAACATAAGCCATATCAAAGGTCTTGTACTTCCAAGGGTTATTACTTCTTTTCACCACAAGTTGGCACTAACGGCTACGATTTTGGTCTATAAAATAAAACTGAAAGACAATCACACATTTTCTCACATTTTGAATTAACTTGCAAATTATGTATCATAACTCTTGTAATGTTTGTTTATAACTACAAATATCAAAGCTAATAACCTTTTTGAAGCCTACACATTATATTTGAAATCAAAATCAAACAAAAGGTGGGTTGCATCATTTCTACTTAATTCAAAACATCTGGTGTGATTGGCACAAGCACCGGTGTTCCACAGTAAAAATGGTACTATATTTGGTTTACCGATAGAACAATTTACCCTAAATACATCCAAAAAACTTTTCTTCGAATATTAAGATTTTTAAATCTGTTATGAGATTTTGATGGCACACAATTACAGCAATACATTTGTTTCTAATATTAGGAATATTTAATGTTACAATAGTTTGGAAAGCCAATATTTAACCACAGCCTGGAAACCGACATAGAGACAATTCCACTTCAGTCTACAAACACCATGTAGAGAGACATTTAAATGAAGTATTCATAGATGTTACACACTCATACTACTAATCAACAAATAAAAGTGTTAATTTGGTGAATTTGCTAATAATGGCAAATTAACAGCAATTATGTTTATATTTTATACATTGTGATCCTTTACTGGTCGAAAAATAACACTCAAATCTTGGTGACAGCACTGAAGATAAACAAGAGCAGGTCAGACAATGAGATGAACAAGTGCCAGGTCCATTTATTTAAAAAAACTAATGTTACACTATAAAAAATGAAACATACATTTTACAGTAATGAACCTGCAGCTGAAACTTTACCATCAAATATACATTAGCACAATAATTGGTTTTACAGAATTGTACTATAACTTTTACTGTTTTACTTTTTAAGGGTTATTTACAGTTTTGTTGCAATAAAAACAGTTTAAACTACAATTCAAGGATTTTAATTTTACGGTTCATTACCATTTTTTATACAGTTCATAACTGTCCAATTTTAAGGTTTGTATTGAAATAGTTACTGGTATTTACCTGTTTAAAAGCTAAACTTTAAAAACTAAAATTGCGGTTGCCACAACATTACCATGAATAATACAGCAGTTATTCGTTTTACATGATTGTATTGTAATTTTACCATATTGTAATCATGTTTTCCGGTTTATAGCTGCTGTGATCCCATTGGATGGTAACAAAAATGCTCTGAAAACACATTTTAGAACATTTAAAATCAACTCTTTTCTATAAGATATAATACTGTAATTAGTTCATTTTACAACAATAAACTGTATATTTGTGTAATTTATAGTCTTCCTCTACGGTAATCATGTTTTGTGAAATACTATGTTTTCTGTAGAAATTATACAGTAGTTTGCAGTAAAACAAAACATTTTTAACTATGTAGTCTCATTTATCTGAAAGAAAGGGAGATGGATGGATGGAAAAAGGTACCGGTAAAGTAACAAAGAAAGGCAGGCAGGCATAGGCCCAGAGAGCCAGATCTGAGCCAACCCCTGGTGAAATTATTTGGCCTGTGGCTTATAAAGGTTAAGAAAAGAGAGAAAGGTTAGAGAGCTGGCCCTTACAAAGCTGGAGATTTCCTCTGAGACTCACATTTGTGATGGACCTCGACTATTGTACAACAGCACAACCTCTCGTTTGAACAAGCCTGTGCTGCACCACAGGAGCACAAATTATTTTCTTAACTACCTTCATATATTTACTTTTATGGTTTTCATGTGTTGTTTTCTTTTAATTATATGGTTGATGTTAAAAATTTAACTTCTCATAAAAAAAGAGCTGAGGCAAAGAGTCTCAAATGCAATGTAAGGTGTTTGGGTTGAATGGTAAAATCGGATACATAGACTGAATTATTTAAACGAAATTTAAAAAAAAAATTATTTCATTTCATTTTATCGTTTTTATTTGGAATTTTTTCATTTTATAGTTTAATGCTGATTAGACTATAACAAGCAACCAAAACCCACCACAGTGATAGTCCATCAATTCATTGCTTTCTGGTTTAAACAATAATTGTAATCTGGCTAAATATTTCACTCACATATTTGACAAAAAGCTACCGAACTGACTCTCCAGGAGGAAAGGGTTTTATGAAGATGGTGTGTATGGATAGAAGAGTGCGAGGACACTGAAAACTAAATGTAATGACCAAGATCTGTGTCTTTATTTTACCCAAACACATTGTTTCAATCATTTTTAACCACTTTTCAAAATGTTTGGAGAGATGTCTAACAAAACAAGTAATTGACACATTTCTTAATGCATTGACGTATAATGCTTACAATGAAGCGCACTCATTCTTAAACATACAACTTCATGTAATACTTTCTTGGAGTCGGTAATTAAAAAGTACTTTAATTGTGCATGTAAATTAAAAAAAAAGCTCCTGGTATAAAAATGGATGTAGACATTCCAAATGGATAACAAATAATGGGTTCATACAGGAGGGATCCAGCCGATACCCTGTTCTAACGTAACTTTTGTTCCAGGGACAAATGTATGTAATATTCTGAAAACAATGAAACCCGCCGTTGTCTTTTTTACTAAACATAACAATTCTAAATCTGCTCCTGTACAAGTCAGATAATATTTTGGAATCAAAAGCCGTTGAAACAAATAACAACTTGATTACCCCGTACCAAAAAAAAAAGGTACAAATCTTATTTTTTCCTATAGCAAATGATAATAAAGGGATCATGTAATATGGTATAATAATAAAAACACATGGTTTACTATTCATTCATGGCTAAAAATAAATAATTAGCCAATGATTTAACAACATTTTTAAAGATTTAAGGTTGATTTACAGACTTCATTAAAAGGTGAATGTACAATTATTCATCTAATTATATTATTTTTTACATTTTTACATTATTTACATTTTTACATTGATTTTTTATATCAATTGTCACTTCTACTTGTTAATGTACATATTATACAAAACACAGAAGTATTGCAGGGTAAAAAATATATAATTTCTCATAACTGTCACCGAACATTTGCATATTACTTATTAAATGACTCTACCCTTTTTTTTATAGTTTCCCATTTTTGCATAGAATGGTGATTGCTGCTTTATATCAATGTCCTTTTGCTAAATTTCAGTTTCTGTGTCAAAAAAAATTAAGTTGCTTTTGGATGCATACTAAAAACAAAAAATACAAATATAAAAAAAATTAAATATTGATATTTTTTCAAGCAACTAAAATCAAGAACATCTAAACAAATTGGTGAAACAGGTGTTAAAAATATTACAAACTACAAATTGTTTTTTTTTTACTGTGTGCCAAAAACTTAAATTACTCACAGCAAACTACACAAAAGATTTAACCATACTTTTTTTTCAATTTTTTTATTATTTCACATATAAACCATAAACTACCTTAGCTTGTTTTCTTTGAAATAAAAAAATATAAAAGTGTGTATTGTATTGCATGTGCGAGGACAGCTGGTGCCTTCATTATTTCTACAATGTGCTATTTATAAGCGATAAGAACTTGTAGATAATGTAGACAAAAGTGTCTCTGGTGAAACTGAATCGCGATGGTTTAAAATCGTTGTAAAAGACGACGTTTCCAAAGAGATGCCGTTTCCAAATATGAGAAGAAAAGAAAATGCAAATGACACAACTGCATCCAATTACAGTCTGTCACTTTGATTTCGCGCTATTCTGCTCGAAACAATAATGCCTGCGTTTCACCGGGATATTTTAATTTGCAAAACTTCATTTTGATCTCGCTTCAGAAGAGCGCAAACTGTTGTGCACTTACTTGCGTTTGCGGGTAGTTGTTTGGAAACTTTGCGTCCTCCTCTCGCTGACCTCCCCTCTTCTTTATCTGACGTATACGTGGGCAATTTTCGCAATAAACTCCGGAAAAACTTCGTTATAGACAGGGGTCAATGAACTTTTACAACTCTTCAGTCTGCGTGCGGCATTAGACGCCTCTGAACAGCCTCACACCCACAAAAACACACTCAAGTACAGCAGTTCGGGGACCAGCTGAATATTAGGGCTGATCAAATCCCTTCCCCGCTCTCATCCGGAGGTTTTCTTTAGGTTTCAAGGTAAGGCTGCCATCCCTTAGTTCTGACTCCTCCCTTTCCCTCTCTGCCCCTCTTTCATTCCGCGGCATGTCCCGGTGCTCATCCCGAAAGAGTGCAACTGATGGAGAGAAACCAAATGGCTTTCTTTGTGTTTTTACAAATACACCAAGTACAAATGTTTCACGTACTGCTTGGTGTTTGCATGCTTTTAAAAGTGAAATGTAGAACCAAGATTGCTGTGGTTGTGGAATTAATTGTGTGACAATAAAACGAACCCAAAAATAAATTGACAACAAATCAAGAAATTACCATAAAATTGACACTGATTCTTCAGTTACGCATCTCAGAGTTTTGTTCAGACTGTATATTCAGTATAGGATAATTCATGTTTTATTGGAAAAAGAAATATAATTAACTGTTTTGTCACAATAATAATGAAAATGGGTTTTGTTGAAATTCCATTTCAACAGCTTTCACAGTCCAAAATAGTTCTGAGCCCCTAAAGGGTCATGGCTCTGTAGCTTACAGCAAATGTATATTTGAATAACTCACGAATATACAGCATTACACAAACTTTAGGTTATTATTTATTTTTTTTGTTTCATTAGACTTCGTACTACGGAGCCCCTAAAGGGTCATGGCGGTAGGAGAAATGACCCTTTAGGGGCTCCGTAGGCTCTGTAGTTTTTTCACCCTGATAGTTTTTTTTCCCCTGCCATCATTTTTTTCTCCTACCGCAGTTTTTTTTCTTTTACCGACATTTTTTTCCGCCTACCGCCTTGACCCTTTAGGGGCTCCGTACATTCACCCTGAAGATGGTGTCGCTTAAGTTTGCCTTAAAAATAAAGATATTCTTACTTACCTCTATGTGGATCTGTTCCCCGGGAGTCATAATTTAATGCAAAATGGCTTCCAATTACAGCCAATTCTCCACTTTTTCAAGTGAAAAGATAATAAACGTCACACATTACTTGTTTTTTTTATTACACTTAAATATTGGTGTTGCTTTTATTTTTTAATATAAGCTCATATTTGCTATGACTTTGCATAAGCACTTCAATTTCAGCTGGAGAAAAAAATGCTGATCTCTTTTTATCAGACTTCGCCATGGTGACTCGTAATATCAGCGCTCCATTTTTTTTTTTTTTTTTTTACTTTTTATAGTGAATCACTCAGAGTTGATTGACCTGAGATGAGCTGTTGAGTATTCAATCTCTTGGAGTATTTAAAATCCAAGGTGGTTGTACTACTTAATGAAACAGGCTCCAGGACTAACTGTGTGGTTATTCAAAAAAAATTAACAGCTGCCAGCCAACAAGAATTGAGTTTTCAGACAGACCATGGTATAAATGTATATATATATATATTGCATGAAAATGCAATATATAGAGACGTGCTGCAAATAGCACAGACCACAATGGAAAGGAAAAACCTTTCACCTTTCAAATGTTCACCTTTATGTTGTAGAAATGCATGTGTCAGAGAAATTCTTAATTTTTAGTTGTTGTTTTTTAGTGTTTTTTTTTCTCTTCTCATGTGTTTTCATTCTTAAAGTGATTTCTTGGATACCGTAGAAAATACAAATCATATTCTATACATGCATACAGGTTATGGGATAAATTACATTAAAGAGGTTTATTTATAGAGTTTTTCGGATTTGTAGACTTCAAGGAGTATCAGTTATATGAAATTTTCTCTTCACAAACTGTAAAGAAAATAGCATTTTAAAGAGAAGTTTGTTGCCTTCTTTTTAACAACTGATTTGAGGCCTGACATGTACACAGGTTAACCATGTTATCCATGCCTCTGCATTTATATATGTGCCCATTATTATTAGGTCAGCGAATATGAGCACACATTTGTGAAGATAATGAAATCGAATAGACGTGCATTATTCTGGATACTTGCACCAGTTCAACCCACAAACAAAAAAGCTTGGTGGCCAATCTTTTAACAACAAGTTGGTCTATGCCTAAAACTTTCTCAAATTTTCAGATGGGTAAAATAGCAATTACAATGTTCAATTGCTCTTTTTTTTTAAAGAGATGAAGAGACTGATTTATTGTGATAAAGACAAGTAGACTAGTCTGTCTGTGTGGGGAGGGGGGGGGGGGGTATAATGAAGAAGATAGATTGGGATTGGTTGGTGTGTCCCGACTGTACATCATCAAAGACAAGTCAAACCCAGGGATTGAGATTTGCCTGGAGGCAAGTAAATGTTGGTCTCCTATGAACAAACCCAAAGTTGGCCTCAAAGAGCCAAAGTACACATCAAACGCATCTGTGGTCCCACAGTGATTCTGTCACGTGACTGAAATGAGGTTGCAGCATGAAGATTTAGATCATTTATAGTGAAGAAAACTCATAATATTTTTTTTACTCTCATATTGTTACATTCTTGTTATTACTCTTTGAATATATTTTAAACATTTAATATAAATACTTCTATAGAGTTCCTTTTAGTATTGTACTTTTATTCATGTGCAATAGCATTGATTCAGGTGATTTCTGGAATGTGATGAGGAATGACATCCTAGCAAACATCCTCGAAAGATATCCAAAACGCAACGGCTTCTGAAACAAGAAGTTGGAACTCTCAATTGTTCTATTCAACATCAATCCCTGTGACAAAAAGAGGGATTTTTCTTTAATTCATGCTGATTGCCTACTCGTGTGAACATTCAGAAGAATTCATTGGAATAATATATTAAAGCTGCAAGCAGCAATCAAAGGGCTTGAGCACCTCCAGCAAGATTTTTGTGTTTGTTGCACTATGGGCCATTACCAATTCTTATTTAGAAGATGTATCAAAGCAAGAATTGTTAAAATTACTTAAAAGTACAGGAAGATTAATAAATGAAAACCACATCACAAAGTGTCATGATCCCAAGACGGCGCTAATGAGTGCAAATATGTTCTGGTACGGTTTTGGTCAATATTCTTGACACGTGTCAAAACGGGTTTAAAAAAAGTGCCTAATCAATGTTAAATGTTGTATTTCTTGTGGGGAAGGTATAACCGACATTGTAGATGTGTTCAGAATTCAGATGTGTTCATGGTAATTTTGGTACGAATAAGATATTGTATCACTTGAGTTCTGACAACTTTCTCTTTATGTCGAAATGTCAAATTTCGGCCACTGTACGCACATGTATGCAGCTAAAAAAGCTTACATGTTTTGGCATAATAGTCGACCTCCAGTCAATTTTAGAAACGCATTCCAATTCCAAAGTCTTGGTACCCTACCTGTGTGTGCCAAATTCCGTTTGTGTATGACAAACTGAGAGCGCAACATAAGCTGAAATGCATTAGGTGGCACTATGGAGCCCTTTTCAAACCACAATCAGAACATTTTTCACCAGTTCTGACGAGTGTGTGAAATTCAGTGACTTTTCGAACATGTTTAAATCCTCAAAAATGCAATGAAAGCTTCAAAACAATAATGCACTGAGCAATTACAATAGACCTTATTCAGCTCACTGCCATTTTGAATCGGAGACAAGGCTGAGAGGGACAGTGGATATATAACGTTTACCAAAATGTAGGTCATTTAGACTCTTTAATAAAATGTTACTGTGGGTTAACCTGATAGTAAACTGCTAATGTTAGCAAGTTTTTCTTCATTAAGGTAACCATTTAAGACCAAAGCTCAATTATATTGCCCCATTTTGGTGTCGATTACAAAGAACACAAGAGTGTGTGGGATTTTTCTTTAAAACACTGACTGCAATTCGAAAGCTAAAGGAAGGTTCAGTCCCGTCACTGTTTACCTGGACTTCACAGACTAAACAAATGAAAACCTTAAGATTGTAATCGTTCAGAAGTTGTTACATAGAATAAACTACATAGAGGTTTACAACGTCACATGTACTTTGCTACCAAGATCCTAAGTCCCTTTCAGACATTCATGATTAGATTATTTCAACTGGTTTGCTTTGTAATGTGTAAAAAGATGATCAATTATTTTCAGAGCATTGTTTTATTCTTTGAAAGGTGTTTGACTTACTGCTCAGAAAATGACTCTGTCATAAAGATCAGGAAGCTTGCTAACGTTAGCATTTTGCTAATGGGTTAACCCACAATAACAGTTTGTTAAATAGATTTGCCTGAAATTTAGGTCCAATGTCCTGTCTAATTTTAACAAGCCACATTTCTGTGACTTCTGGAAACGTATGTTCTTTTCTTTTCTAAATGACTGACATTTGGCTAGACAACAATATTCCATTGTGAACGCTGAAGATCCACTGTCCCTCACAGCCTTGTCTTCATTTCGAAATGGAGGCGGGGTGAGTATGGTCCATAGAATTCTACGCACCTTTTGTACTCAAGCCCTATATACAGTGCATCTGGATAGTATTCACTTTTTCCACAGCCTTATTCCAAAATGGATTAAATTCATTTTTTTCCCTCAAAAATTCTATACACAATACCCCATAATGGCAATGTGGAAAAAGATTTTTCTTAATTGTTCCAAATTTATTAAAAATACAAAACCTGAAAAAAAATCACATGTACATAAGTATTCCCAGTATTTGCCGTGAAGCTCTAAATGGAGTTCAGGTACATTGTGTTTCCACTGATCATTCTTGAGATGTTTCAGAGAGAGTTGAGAGTTCACCTGTGGTAAACTCAGTTGATTGGACATGATTTGAAAAGCCATACAGCTGTCTATATAAGGTCGCAGGTTTGACAGTGCATGTCAAAGCACAAACCAAGCATGAAGACAAAGGAATTGTCTGTAGACCTCCGAGACAGGATTGTCTCGAGGCACAAGGCTGGAGAAGGTTACAGAAAAATGTCTGCTGCTCTGAAAGTTCCAATGAGCACAGTGGCCTCCATCATCCTTACGTGTAAGATATTTGGAACCACCAGGACTCTTCCTAGAGCTGGCCGGCCATCACCCGAGCTCCAGCATTCTTCTGTGGAGAGAGGAGAACCTTACAGAAGGACAACCATCTATGCAGCAATCCACCAATCAGGCCTGAATGGTAGAGTGGCCAGACGGAAGCCACTCCTTAGTAAAGGGCACATAGCAGCCCGCCTGGAATTTGCCAAAAGGCATCTGAAGGACTCTCAGACCACAAGAAACAAAATTCTCTGGTCTGATGAGACTGTAATTGAACTTTTTGGAGTGAATGCCAGGCGTTACGTTTGGAGAAAACCCGGCACCGCTCATCACCAGTGGAAAAAGTGAAGCGCTATGAATACTTTCCCGATGCACTGTATATCATATTCACAATGAGAAACTCTTTTATAAGTCTCCAGAACTGCGCTCTGGTTTGTAGCTATTAGAAGTGCACTGAAATGAGATTTGGTGATGTGGCTTGATTCAGTTAAGGGCAAGGTGATACAGTGTTTTTACAGTTCAGTTTTTGTTTTGGAGGATTCTTGCTCACTTGCTAATTCTGGCTAATTATTTGGTGGTGTTCCAAACACAGGGCTATACGCTCGCTTCCTGGATACGTGCTGAAAATAAGTCTGAAGATCCATGAGACAGACAGACAGACAGACTTCCAACCAAACAGTTCGTTCAGACATACTTCCTATGGATGAGACGTGGTAAATCACATGCTCACCCTACTTGAGTTGAAGTACAAGTTTTCCTGTTGGAAAAGTGATTTGTATAAATGAACAAAAATAGATTCACGGCATAAATAACCTGTGGGAATTGTGTTTTAGATTGTTCTGCTCTAACATTATTAACATTAAAATCAAGAACGCTAAAGTGATTATTTGAAAGAAGGCAGGGAAGAATCATCTGAGGGACGATTATATTTGTGCCTTAGGTTAATCTGACAATTACTGATGCATTCATCTACATAGCAGCATACACTGCTTCATATTCACAGTAAACAACGTCTTAACCATTCCTAACCTTACATATGGATACCCTTTAAAACATACATAATAAAAGATTACTATTAGATTGAAATGCTCCTATTAATAGTTGAAGAGTTACATGTTTAAATGGCTTTTTTTCTTGTCATCTCTCATTTTAATCAGGTAATGAAGGACACTATACTGTTTGTATAAATGCTACAGAGAAAAGACTGTATTTCACAAAATATGTGATAACTGTAGAATTTATAAAGAAAAAAAACTTTTACAGAGTAAGACCTTAAATTTAACAGTTAAAATTATATGAAAATATGGTTGATTGTCATAAAAGTAACAATGTACTGTATTATCTTTATAGAAAATGCATGATATAAATGGTCTACAATGTGTTTGGGGTGTATTTTGTAAGACGATCATGCGATTACATGGATTTAGACAGCATTAAACAATTAAAACACGATTACAACACTGAAAATTTTACAGTACAGTCCCATAAAATGAATAACGACTGCATATTTGATGGTAAAGTTTTTATTTTTATTACCACTATTATTACAACATAAACCTCTAAAATATACAGTTCTGCGATAAATAAAACATGGTCATGAGCCTCAAATATTATGCTTGAAATCCTTTATTTGTATTGTTTTAACAGCAACAAAATTAGGTTGATTAAAAAAACTGTTAACGAAAATCTGTTGAATTTACAGTAAAATCCTTTAAAACCAGAAATGGTGTTTCCATAAATTTGAGGGTAAAATTCTGGCAACCACAGCTGCCATAATAAACATTATAAAAAGTAAAGCTGCAAACAAAGGGCTCGAGCATCTCAGGTGCTTTAGCCATATAGAGGCCAAATTTTACAATCTTTTGGCAAAGTTTGCTAACGTATGAGATGTGCAAATGTACCATTTAGGTTTTTACTAAATAATTGAGATCCAGACTGCTTTAAAAAATTGCTCCGATAGACCTTTACATAAGTGTTCCAAATTGCAAGCACATCCTAAAAGAGATGAACAGATAAAGTCTGTAGGAGGAATTGTTCAAAGTATAACACGGGTTAAAGTGGCCATTTCTTTAAGTTTTTGCTAAAAAAAAAAAAACGGACTTTCTGTCAATTCTGAAAACATGATCTTTATAGCTTCTTATTTAAGTCTTAGTACTCTACACATTTGTGTTGGATTTCATTTGCATAAGACTAACTGTTAGTACACCATAAGCTGAAGAGCAATAGGTGGCGCTATAGAGTCATTTTTCAACTTTCACTTCTCGAACCCCAATCAGACTTAATTTTTCAGCTGTTCTGACGTGTGCAAAATTTGATGACTTCTGGAGCACATTTAGACCCTCAAAATCAATGACGTGTAATAATACTATTTTACTATAGGGTTTTAGTTTTTTTATTCTAATCTTGCTCTGCAATCAAAGTACTTACTATACACAATGCTATTTACTTAATATTTATTGGAAAAAATATTTTTTCATTAAATTAAACTAAATATAACCAAAAGAAACTCATGTTTACCATACAAACAACTCGAACTTTGTTGGAAAAACCAAATCTAATGGAAAAATGGTGTTGGAGACATGTCAAGTCAAAGTCAGCTTTATTGTCAATTTTACCATTTGTGCAAGACATCGAGAGTAATGAAATTCCATTCCTCTTCGGACCTTAACATATAATATCCACAAAAAAAAAACATACAAAATATACAACATAATAATAATTTATATCTCTATATATGCTCCATAGTCTTCTAAAGAAGCGATGTGAGGAGTGGGTGGGGTCTTCAGTGATGTTGCAGGCTTTACGGATCAGGTGTGTGTTGTAGAGGTCGTGGAGTGAGGGAATTGGGACACCAGTGATTTTTTTTCAGCCGCCCTCACTACGCGATGGGGGACTCCTTGGAGTTACCTTTAGCTCTTCTGAGTTTGTGGGAAAAGTACAATCGCTGTTTGGATTTAGTGGCCAAAGGTCCACTGTTGTTCCTCCAAGACGGGTCTTTGGAGACATACCCTGGAATTTGGTGCTGTTTACCTGTTTCACAGTAGCACTGTTGATGGCTAGAAGAGTGTGCTGGGTAGACTTCTCCTGCAGTCTACTACATGTACTACAATCTTTGTATGTTCAATTTGTATGTTCAAGAGGAGGTTGTGGTGAGGTAGTGGGTCCCATTGAAGGTTCATCTGCAATCTTCACGAATACATTGTTTTCAAAGGTACTACACTCAATGGAATACATGCTGTCCCTTAGTGAACGTTAATAGTGGAAAAAAACCATTGCCAACTACTTTTGCAGGAAATGGAGAATGTGGAAGATAAGGCTCATGAAAAGGGGACCACACCTTAGGCCCAAACCTGCCTTAGTCATTGACTAAAGAGGCAAGATGCATATGCGGCCTATCAACTATGATTGTTCTGCACAGTCAGGCACCGGAGGGTGGGAATAACTTAAAGAACAACGTGTATTTAAAGCTGCAAGCAGCCATCAAAGTGCACTCGCACTTCTTGTTCAATCTTCTCTTTATGGCCAATTTGTTGCAGTTCAAAATTTGACAAACTGCCAGC
>SRMA01027308.1:47894-140089 GCA_007224835.1 Danionella cerebrum | reverse complement strand
GTTTTTAGAGGTCACTGGTTGAAGATCGGGCATCTATAATGAGCGTGAACATCTCTGTTCTGATGATGAGGTATTTGTTAATTTTTTACCCTGTATTTTCACTCCACTAGTCTTCTTTTACCTTTTTTTAATTATCTGCTGTGTTACTGGACGTTCAGCATGTGGCAAAGCCTCAAACTAAGTTCTTTCTGGTCTCTGTCTAGCTTTTTCAGTCTACACAAAACCTTGATCTAGACTGTGTGCCTGCCAAATAAACAACTTGCTACAGTTTGGTTGGGCCACAAAAATGCCATTAGTGAATCTCGTGGATAATCCCTGATGTATTGTCAAGAGGAATATGAAGACCCAACCATGTCAATGACTTCATTGTCAAAGCGACCTGGACTTTAACCTCTTAAGCCCTGAGGCCTATTTTCCGAAAATCCTATACTTTTACTTTTTAAGGCATTTCTCAGCTTTTACAAGGTCTAAACTGCAAATCTTGGTATCAAAATGAAGATAGGTTCTTGGGGAATGGTGTGGATGAGTTTATTTGACAGTCAAGAACACTGGGTAAGAGTAATTGATGTTGGAATGGCCAAAAAATGAACTCCGCCTAAAAAAAAAACACATGTTTCCTCCAATATCTCCTTATTTTACTTATAACGAAGCAAATAAACACAATCAATTGTAACCACTACATGTCAAGAACATCTGTAGCAAGTTTTGTGTTCATACTACAAGAAACTAATATTCTGTAAAGGTTTTGATTGAACAAAGTTCAGGCGTAATCCATGTTGGCACAGTTTGGCACAATTTGGCACAATAATTGAAATATGGAAAAAATCTTGTCCAAAGCTTCAGCTACGTTCATAGTCTTCTTTTCTTGCTTATGGGACATGATTTCAGCAAAAAAAACTCCAAAAGAAACGCTGTAAAAGGGGGTTGGAAGCTCATTTACCCCATCTTGCTGCGCTTTTGGGAACGTTTCACTCACAAACGCTTTGACGTCGAGCTTCTGCGTGTCCCTACCCCCCCGACCATCTGTCCAATCCAGAAGATCTATATATCGACGGAAAGCTCTGATTCTGAGGAAGCCAATGAGATCAACCATTTTGAGACGGACAGCATCGCCAACGAATCACACGACGCGCAGCGTGGAGAGACCACCTCTTACGCACGGGGAGTCATTCCATATTTGGTGACGCCATGACGCCACAGAGCTACAGAAATAATCAAAAATGGCGTTTGCGCGAAGCTATCGACCGGACATAACAACAAACGGACTTTTATCGCTATGGAAATAACTTTGTTGAAAAAACGGCAAAGGTAAGACAAGATTTACATGCTTGCTTGGTTTTCGCTGGCGTTTTTTCGTGGAACTTTCGCTCCCTGCTCTGAAATACTTCATTCAATGTAAATGAGTTGCATATCGCTGGATTCAGCTGGTTGTTAGCTTTCATTTGATGCCATGGTTTTGGTGTTTCCGTTTATATTGTGGATACATATCGCACATAAACAAAAACGTGGTCATGAATTATACTCCGGCTATGTTGTTGTTTATTTGCATGGCGTTCGAGCTGTGGTTAACGGATATGAAATTGAATTAAATACGTTTTTAGAGGAGTTTCCGCTGAACACAACAGTATTTAATATGTCTGGGTTATTCTCAGGGTTCGTGAGCTATGAGCGAAAATGTAACGCACAAGGGGGCAAGTCCCCGGTACCGGGGACTCTCGGGCTTAAGAGGTTAATTGCACCAAAGGCTCATTGCCTCCATAACATTGCTTCCAATTTGAAATAAATTTTTTTAGATATACATATATACTGTGTTTTATATCTAAAACTTGCAGTATTTTTGTAACTTCCAACATCTTCTTACCCACTTTTTCCCTTTCGGGATCACAGGGGTCTGCTGGTGCCTAGCTCCAGTGCACTTCGGGCGAGAGGCAGGTGTACACCTTAGACAGGTCTCTAGTCCATCACAATCCTTTTAACTACAGAATAAACTTTTGCAGATGTTCCCAAGATGTCGTGTGAGGAGTCTGCTAAACGTTCTGAAGGTACTAGAGGTTTGGATAACTATAGCACGATGTCTGTAAGTACACAAGTTCTCATATTTTAGGATGTCCTAAAATATGTGTTCCTCATTCCAGCAGGTGAAAAAGAGGCAGGAACAGCAAACCCTAAGAAAGGTCAGAAAGTTGACTGGCCAGACGGTTAAACCTACAATTAGAAGGGCTTACATAACCAAAGGAAAACTGACCACTTTGATAGAGTGCAAGCAGTGCAAATCTGCAGAGGAACCTGTTCTGACAAGACACAGTGCACAAAATATTCAAGATTTTGTGAGAAAAGAGCTTTAAAAGAAATCCCAATACCTCTTTTTATTCAATATAAGTTGACATCGATGTAAATGTCTGTATTACGAACTTTGAATACTATGTAACAATTCGTTACACAATAATTGTTGAAAATAAAAGGACCTCTTAGACTGTTTGTGTTTTGTTGGTCAAAGTGTATTGTGTTTTTTTGCTTATCAAACATAAACGTGAAAGAAACGGATACAAAAACACCTTAATGTCTCTGAATATTTCAAGGTCCAAGAGTTTTCAGTTCATAAAGCTTCAGTTCCCACATAGTAACCCATAATCCAAAATGACATAAATATATTCTTAAGATAAATACAAAAACAACAAACAAGTTCCTCAAATGAAGGTTCCAAATACTGTATTTTTCGGCTCATAACGCGCACTTTTTCTTCCCCAAAACTGAGGGGGAAAAGTTGGTGCGTCTTATAGACCGAATGCAGAGCGCCGCGAAGTCCGGTCACGGCCGTATGAGAGGCGTAAGAGCTCCGGAAAAAACTACATTTCCAACAATGCCTTTGGCTACGGTAGCCGCAGCGGTGCTTCCGCATCCATACTCACGGGCTACAGAGCTGCCGTTTCTCACACATTGAACGTAAGACTCTCGCATTTGAGTGATCTCTCACGCTACAAACCCGATTTCTCACGCTAAAATACATTTCAAGATGTGAAATGGGCACAGCTAATAGTTTATCTGCGATGTTTCTTGAGCCTGACAATAAGATGATGATCGATCTGCATCGTCTTCAGTCTGTGAGGTTTTTTTTCCGCTAAACATTCACTTGGACAGTTTCACAAACTTAGACAGTTTGATCCTTCATTAATGGAGTTATGTGGGTTTTTATAAGCTGACAAAATCAAAATGGTTTATATTAGAACAGCAAACATACAATTGTTTCCATGTGTTGACGTCAGGTGCATAGATGAGCGCTCTCTCTCTCTCTCTCTCTCTCTCTTGCTCGCGTGAGGAAAACAAAACGCTCTCAATGACTGAAACTCTTCTTTAATAAATTCAAACTCAAATCCTCTCTCAATGGTACATCTCACACATGTACATACTAGATAACAAACGTAAGTAACGTGCTCTGCAATTGGGTAGTGTTCCTACCGTAATAAATTGTCACTTAAATAAGCTATAAATGAGTTATTTAACATTAAGGAGTAGTTACATTTATTTTACATTAAAATAATTATTAATTAATTATTAAATAATTATTATTTTACATCTGGGGGTGCCCAGATTCTTTTAAAGGGGGGCTCGACTAAAAAAGTTTGAGAACCACTGTATTATTACTAATGTGTTGGCAATGTTACTGGCTATTATTAGTAATGTAGTGACAATGTTACTGGCTATTATTAGTAATGTAGTGACAATGTTACTGGCTATTACGGTATTACTAATGTGGGGCAATGTTGCACTGGAACAGTGATGGTGATAACGAATGGTGGACTTTAGAATGATGAGTGGGGGCAAAGAAAAACATTACAGCCTTTTTTTTGTTACTTTTACTGTTTACTGTTACTTTACTTTTACACAGTTGATATAAAATATTTTACAAAAGTATTTGGTTCAGAATCTTTTTTTTTATAGATCTTTCCCTTTTAAAATTGGGTGTGTTTATGTGCCGGTGCGTCTTATGAGCGGAAAAATACGGTACTTGAACAGGAGCTGCTAACCATGTGCTGTGTGCACCAAGCTTCCTCCATTCTTTTCTTCTACTACCCTTAGTAATTGAAGGTGAAATATAGTAATATTACCCCTTAGTCCTTAGAAGACTTTAGGTGAGTGCTGCCAAATAGTGGTATGGGTAAAAAATACCCATTTTTTTTCCCAAGTTAAAGAGCAAATCAACAGTCTTTGTTTTCTTTTAAAAGAACTGAAAAAATAAATTGTGTTTGTTTTATGTTTGGTTTTTTCTTTTTTATCAAAGCAATGGTTCATGTTATGAATATCCATGTTTGTGTTTGCACTTTTCTATTTTGTACCACACCAGACTGTTAAGGGGTATTGAGATTAATAGAACAAATGTATATTATTGATAACAATTTAACTTAATGTTCATACATTCATTCAATTGATTATTTTAATCACATATGATCAGGTGCTGAAAAATCACATTTAATTCTTTAATGGGAATGTGTGCTGATATTCGGTACTTATGAATCACCTTAGTCTTGCTAAAGCATCATTTTGTCGAATTTGTGTATTGTGTGGGATTGTGCTCCTGTAAATCACATTGGTCCATGTAGTCCACTAAAAAGTTATATTTGGTGTAGTGTAAAAACTGAGTCTCTATAAACTGGTTAGACCCTGTAAACACTTATTAAGTCAAAGGCGGGAAAAAAATGTGAGGGGCGTGGCAGTCCCTGTGTACCACCAAAAAATCGTGTTACTGTTTTATCAGTTTTACTGTGTGTATAGGAAATCTAAAGTGACCAATGTAATCTACAGATGATGATTGAATTTTTGATGGTGGTTTTATCGCTGTGGGTCACTCTTAAAAGGGTGTCCCCTCAAACCACCATCCTACTGGTTTGGGAATAAGTGTCCCTCTAAACCACAAAAACCCGTATGCGTGTGTGTGTGTGCGTGTTGAAATAAACATCTTTCTGATTTCTGTTTCTGATCTAAAGTCCCAGTGACATGCGCCCATCAATGTGCAAGTGTGCTTTATATGTATGTATGCCAAAACCTAACCACACTTGATTTTACCATGGGTTTTTAGGTGGCTTGGAAATGACTCCTCTCTCTCTTACATTTGTTTTTATTTGCATAACATAATGAAATATATTTTACAAGTGATGCCATTTTCTGTATAATTCTTGCAAGTTTTAAAAAACGTTGTAAAATTACCTGTGTGCAGAATTTTTACTGATATAATTAAAATTATATACTTTGTTAAATGTGTTTTGGTTAAATTCGTGTAGAGTTGTACATAAAGGTTCTCAGGAATAATTAGAAATCAGCTCAGGATGTTCCATTGGCAATAGAGCTTGGCATTACATTTGTGCTTGTTTATTTCAGGAGATTGCCAGACTTCAGGAGGATAATGACAAACTGAAAGCCAGACTCAAAACCTTGGAGTGTCAGGTAAATATAATGCTATATATATATTACATTTACAAATGTTGAGATTTCTTGGTCGTAGTTCAGAAAATATGAATGATAACGTAAAGGCATCTTTTCCACTCAAAGTTAGTGGTTGTGTGAAGTCATTTATTGTGATTTACAGCTGTGTTTTCTCCATTAGACCATATTGACAACAGAAACTTTCCAAATGACCCTGATCTTAAGGTGTTTTTGACCTGATAACGTGCACAAAAACTGACACAAAGGGGTTTGAGTGACTGATAAAGGTAACCATCCTCAGCTGAGTTTCGAGGCTCCTCCTAGACCCTTGCCTTTTTCATCCAGTGATGAGCTGACATTTCTGAATTTTGAAGTGATGGGGAAAGAAAAGAACCGTCAAAGGATCTACGAGAAATGATAGTTGAACCATACAAAACAGGAAAGGGATTAAAAACCTCTGATTAAAAAGTGTAAAGTGAAGGATTCTGTTGAAACCAACAAAAAGTCTGCTACAACTGCCAGAAAAATTGTAAGGGATGCAAAGAAAAATCCGCAAATATCTTCAGTTGGAATACAGGGCTCTCCAGAACAATGTGTCACAGGTGTTTCAAGGAGCACAATAAAGGGGACATTTGAAGTAAAATGCAGGGCTCTAGACTAACTTTTTGCACTGGTTGCACTGGTGCGCCTACATTTTTTTCTTAGGTGCACCAGCACAAAAGTTAGGTGCACCCAAATTTTCAACTGCATCACATTTAACACCGCATTTTCACAAGTTCACTTTTTTTAGTTATCTATTTATTTATTTTTTTTAAATCACTGTCCATATAGACAATATTGACTTGTAAATAATTAACTAACAACCTGGTCAATATAAAGTTCTTTATTTGAAGCACAATTCCACAAGAAAGGTAACTAAAACTTACTGAAAAGGTGTTTAAAGTGCTTTACTGAGCTGAAATTTAAACTTTAAACTGATTTTGGTCCCTAAGAGCAGCAAATACAAATAAAAACGATAATACCATTTACTACCCAGATCAAGAGTTTATAATGCAGCCTATTTATTTATTTTTTCATTTTTAAGCATCAGAATATTATGGTTAATGCAGTAACGAGACGGTAGGCATATTATTGACATAGGCTCCATGACATGACATGGCTTACCTTGGGCATGAGCATGCTCGACCTCAATGTGTTCAGTTCATCGGTCTTCCTTTCCGCAAGATACGACTGTACACAATGACGAATTCCTTTGTGGCGATATATGTGTCTCCGTCGATCAGGAATTCCACGTACGCACTGTTCACAATTTGCACAGACGTCTTTTATTTTTCAATGTATCTGCGATGACTTCTATAAATTGGGTGCGCGCGACATCATTGCTGTACGTCGGGTTAACGTTCAAGCCATTTATCTTCATAAGAGTTATTTCGGACTTGAATTTAGTGAAGGGGAGTTCTTCTTTTGCAATATTGTAGGCAACGTTAAACTTAATTATCATCTCGGCCTCGTCTGATCTGTTTGCAGCTGCCTGCGGCTGAAAAGGTAGTTCACATCGAACGTGGTTCGCGCGGTAAGCGCGGAGGGTTTCCATGTTAAGTCAATGCAAAGACGCGTTTGCGCGCGTCTGAGGCTTCAGCGGCGCGGTAAACGCGAATTGAGAGGCGCGCTTGCCGCGATAGGCGCGTATTGAGCCGCATGAATGGGTGATACGCGTGTTGTGAGCCGCGCGCAGGAGGCGGACCGGCCGTAGACGGAGTTTCGTTTTTTTTCCCCCTCGAACGACGGGTCGCACCGGTGCAACCTTTGATTTTTTTTAGTCGCACCATTGAGAAATTAGGTCGCATATGCGACCAAATTGGTCGCACTCTAGAGCCCTGAAATGGTTTGAATGGTCGAGTTTCCAGAAAAAAGCCAATACTACGCAAATGCCACAAAGTAGCCTACTCACAATACGCCAAACAGCTCAGTGACTTCTGGAACAAAGTTATTTAGAGAGATGAGATCAAAACTATTTGGCCACAACACTGCATTTGTAAAGAGTCAACATGCATGGAGCACCATCCCCACTGTGAAACAATGAGGCGGCTTACTGATGTTTTGGGGATCTGTGAGCTCCAAAGGCAAAGGACACATGATCAGAACTGATAGAAAGATGAATGCAGTATGTTATCAAAGGATACTGGAGGAAAATGCACTCCTCAGACCGAACGCTGACACTGATCCAAAATACAAGACCAAGTCCAGTCATCATTGGTTCCACCAGAACAAAGTAAAGGTTCTGGAGTGGCCATCTCAGTCTCCTGACCTCAAGATCATTGAACCAATCTGGGGCGAACTCAAACGTTCAGTTCATGCCAGACAACCAAAAGAGCTTACAAGAGTTGGAGGCTTTTTGCCAAGAAGAATGTTCTGCTGTACAAACAGAGATGATAAAGAACCTCATCGACAACTACCTCAAGAGACTTCAGGCTGTCATTGATGTTAAAAGGGGAATATAAACTTTAACACAAAAATATAAAAAATGTAAAAATACAAACTGTGTTATGTAAACTTTTGATTAGGATCATTTGGAAAGTTTCTGTTGTCATAATGATTTAAAAAAGTAAACCACGGTTGTTATGTTAAATAAATGGCTTCTCTGACTAACCCTGAGTGGGAAAATTCTTTTGTGTTGTCAGTCAGATTTTCTTAAAATTTGGCTAAAAAAACCTTTGAGCACAGCTGTATATATTTATTTATATTAACACTTTAAAAAAAAAAAAAAAAAAACAATGTTCTGTTGGTTTTAAGTGACAAGATAATTACAGTGTCATTTTTTGTTTAATAGGCCATGAGTGCTCTAGAGGATAAGTCAAGAGCAGAAAGAGCTTTAAACAATCTTCAGAGAACCCAAGACGATCACCAGGTATGTGATGAGCAGTAACTCTTATTAAAAAATTTAGTTTTAAGGATTTTTAGCATGGTGGTGGTTTGGTAGTTTCCTTCTCATCTACAGAACGATGGTCACACTCTAACTTCTGGATCAAGCTTAGACAAGCTTGCAGCCATGTGAAAAAAATATGTCACCCAAATTATGCTGCTCAGGGTGTGTGCATTATTTAAAAGAACACATTATTTAATATGTAAATAACCCTAACCACTAACTTTTTCAAAGTTTTCAAAAAAAAAAACCACAATGCCACCAAAAGTTCTTGGAACAGTGTAGAAGTAGGAAAGTAGGAAAGGTTCACGTGTTTGACAATTTTCTCGTCTGTCACGTCTCTTTGGCGATTTTTTTTTTTTTTTTTTTTTTTTTTTTTTTTTTTTTTTTTTTTTTTTTTTTTTTTTTTAACTCAACATTTTTTATTATAAAATACAAAAACTGTTCATTCTCAGATTTTGCATAGAATTGTTTTGTACAATTTTAGCTTTGTTGTTTAATGTATTTTAAAAATACTTGTAAAAAAAGTAGGTGGGTTTGTATTTCCACAAAAAAATTGTAAAGTAGTAAAGGGTTAGAAGAATTTTTTTTCGTCTCTTAGTCCAGTCAGTCAGGAATATTACCAATGAGCTCAGTTACCTTGTTGAGGGCTGTAACAATATTGTTGAAATCTAGTGCTCATATGCTAAATGACCGCGGAATACAGTTTACAAGATGAGAACCGAAGTTCATTCTTCAGGATTTAGAGCCAATACAAACTTTTGGTGATTGATTTTTCATATTTTTAGGACACGTGCACCAATTTCTGTTGAAAGACCTTAAAATGTACATTTTTAGTGTAGCTTCCCTTTAAGTAAACTATCAGGAATATTTAAATGACTTTTACTTTTCTTTCTGTAGTCTGTTTCCTGCGCTGATGACATAACAAGCCTGGAAAGCACCGTTGCAGCAATGCAGGCAGACTTTGAAAAGACCCTGAATGCCAACATTGCTTCCAAGAAAGAGCTGCAGGAAAGTCTGGTGTCTGCTAAGCATGACCTGCTTCATGTCCAAGAACAACTTTCACTTGCTGAGAAGGTACGTTGGCACCTCCGCACAAAGCCTTGCTCACACTTGCTCATCAGAATTCTAGCTGTTTTCAAATGGTTTGGCGTAAAGCAAAATATGTGTATATTTATACATGTTGTCTTTTTTATTATTTATAACATATGGGAATAATAATTTCTTAATAAATTATATAAATATAATTATTTATGCTGTCACCAAGAAAAAATTAATATTTTAAACCATTTGTTGCCAAAATGAAGAAACCCAATATAGCAGTGATCACCAAATGGGGTCCTGCAGGCCAGATCCAGTCCCCCAAGAGGTTCTGACTGGCCCCTCACATGGGCTATACTGTAGACTGCTGTACTTGGCATATTATTTCAAGTAAAAATTCTGGTACGGTCCACACAGAATCAACACAGCTGAGTGTGCGGCACGCACATTCTCTATACGAGACATTTCTCTTAATTTTACAGTGACATTGACATCTGTCAACAAAACATCTTGACGAAAAATCTTTCTTTTCTTTGACTAATGTTCATTGGTTAAGGAATAGAAATAAAAAAAAGTTTTGCTATGTGTTGTTTTAAATGTCTTTGTTTGAAATGTGTTTAATAGAGGCGGTTGTTATTTGTTCTCGCTGGGGATCATTTTCAATTGATGGTGTAACAAAAAGCTGAAATGCTGATTTTATGTCTTGAACATGACTGATAGACCATCTGTTGAGCCCTGGAACAATTTTGATGGCATTAACAGCACTAAGTCTACCCTGTCATTCAAGTGATGAGTAGGACTATGATAATGTTTCATTTTTGGAAGATAATGTTTCTGCTAGTGGTTGAGAGACAACAGGAGGGCCTCATAATCAGGGTCCTCCTCAAGATTATCTTCTGACCCCAAGGAAAACCGATGTGTACAGCCCATAGAAAAAATGAAATCATGCTAATTTTATGTTTACCAAGTTCTCCCCATTAAATTGGGAAAAAATATTCAATCCGCAAAAAAAATCTACATGTTACTCACTGAATAGGGTCATATTAACCCTAGAATAATAGGAGGGTGAAAACACTAAATTAGTGGGAGACAAGAGCTGACTGCTGCAACAGCACAATTTCCTCAGACTTTGAGCAATAACATACTTGCAGCTCGAGACACCATTTAGAATTTTAAAACATGTTTATTCTGTTATAAATTACAATTGTTTCTGTAACATTCAGAAAGTACAGAAACAGATTTACAATATTTTTGCAAACATGTGTCTGGAAGGCTCTCTTTGCTGTAGTATTTAATATACCAAGATAAAACGTCACTTATGTTCTCTACAGAGACGTGTTGACATTTTTAAGAGAAAATCCAGCAATGGTTGAAAAGACTTTTTTTCTGGCTCCTAAACTCTGCCAGGTTTAAAAAAAAAAAGAAAAAAAATAAGGCTATAACATGTGTTATGCTTTTTATCAAGTTTGCATTTGTAAAATTTTTCTGAGAAATGGCCAGAAGAGGGCACTGTATGCTAACAGATTGAACTCTAAAATTAAATTTACTTGGTATGGATAAAAAAATAATACAGAGCTTTTATTTAATTGCATGAGATAAAAAAAAAATAACATCCTAAATGCAATCATCAAGGTTCACATGGGGATATCAAGTTATAATAATAAAAAAAGTTTTTTTTTATGTGTAAATAGGGTTGCGAAATTTCTGGATTTTCAAACCTGGAAACTTTCCATGGGAATCAACAGGAATATACGGGAATTAATGGGAATAAACTGTGAGTTTACGAAATTCAAGGTTGGCGAATAACAGGGAACTTAACAGTAATTGAATAAAATGTATCATAATACATAATTTTTTGTTGCACTGGGTGATCAGCTATAAATCAGAACTGGGGAGTTTTTGCTACGAGTGATCGTTTTTTTTATTGTTTTTCTTCCTGTAAGTGCATCCGCAAGCACAGACCACAAGATAATTTTCCTTCATGTCATTTTTACGTTTAAAAGCTTGTTGGCACGTTCGTTGACGATGTGTAACTCCCATGTGGCATGAGGCTCAAATACTAAACAGTTTTGTTATCATACTGATTAAAAACACATTTTTTAAATCTCCTACAATCTCTGCATCAGAAAATAGTTTTACTTTAAATTCTAAAGTAGTTCTTTGATGCAAAGCACATCAGCGATCTGTAAAGTCTGCTGACTTTTAATCAGGGTGTTATTACTTATGAATATTTAAAAACGTTTATGTTTTAAATGCATCCCGTTCCTTTATAGTGTTTCTTCATTAATGAACACAGATGCTTTCAAACATTGATAAATTAAAATTACTACAAAGATTATTTTGATTTGTAATAATACTGTTTACATTTTTTTTTTATAAATGCAGGCTTTGATAAATCTGATAAAGGCAGGCTTGAATGATGAGGTTAACATAAGAGACTTTTCAAAAACTGCAAACGTTTGCGTCACGCATTACACACATGGTTCCTGCAGTTACAGGTTATGGTTTGTTATTCGATGACACTGATTAATGAGTAATAAGTGTAAACTATATGAAAAATGGTAAGATTATGGCGAAAATAAGTTTTTTTTTTCACATGACGACAAATATCCAACATCTTTTATTAGTCAATTTACAAACGTCAGTGTTTGAGGTCGAGATGTGAAGATAACAATGAGCAAACTGAACAATCTCAAGTAATAGTTGCATTTAATGTGATGTGTACAAAGGATTATACAATTATTAGTCGATTGGAATTATTAGCAGATTGGATTATTGATTATTAATAGATGGAATCTAAAACATGTAACTTGAGAACCCTGTTAAACTGAAGGATGAAATACTAACATCCACGCTAATTAATAATTAAAATTTATGATAATTTGTCGTCCTGGCACATACAAAGTAAAATGGTCATAGGTGAGAACATAATTAATAAGTACTTTTTGAGGAATATTAGACAAAATAACAGAAAAATGATGCAAATATAGCAAGATTTATCGTTTGTAATAAAAAAAGTAAAAAAAAAAAAACCCTCTGAAGCACTGATTTAAATTCATTTTCTGTACTAGCTTGAAAGTGTTCTATGTGTAGGTCTTCTGATCAATCCACTTTGTACCAAACTGCTTGATGTTTACTCCCAATGTAAGTCGCTTTAAATAAATGCCTCTGCTAAATACATATAAATGTAAATGTCATTGTTTTTAGTCTTGGTCACTGCCATTCATGGTCTTGGTCTATGCTTAGCATGCCTTGGTCTTGGTCTTACATTTTCGCATTTGGCAAATGCTTTTGTCCAAAGAGACTTACATTTTGAATAAATGAACACATATTTGTCAGTTCTTGTTTTCCCTGGGATTCGAACCCACGACCTCTGCATTGTTGGGTCAGTGCTCTACCAACTGAGCCACAGGAAAGCTTGGTACCCTCTGGTCTCGGACTCCACTGGTCTTGACTATAACACCACTGTCAGCTTTGGCTGTGGCTATTTCGTCCATCATTTTACGCGTTATATCTCTATATGCTGTACATACCTGTTATTAATTTTCTTGTGTAGTTATTTCACTAGTGTGTGATGTGTTTTTAAGGAATTGGAAAAGAAATTTCAGCAGACCGCTGCATACCGCAACATGAAGGAGATTCTGACTAAAAAGAATGAACAGATTAAAGACCTGAGAAAGAGACTACTTAGGTGTGTATGATGATCACATGACGCGTTTTAATCATTTAAAAATGGTTTTAATTGCATTTGTCTTCCTCTCAGGTATGAAACAGATGAGTGAATGCTAATCTCCGTGCTGCACATGAAGAAGTCTTCAGACAAACATATAAGACTTGAAGTTATGTTTCTCTTCTAAAAATGTATATGGTAAAATATCTCACACATTTCTCATGCCAGCAATCGTTCTCCTTAAAGAAGAAATCTTCAGAAATGACATTTGTCTGTACTGCATACCGCAATCGATTCCTCCCAACACTACAAACTCATTATTAAAACACAAGTGAAGGAATCCGTGGATAAATGAGTTTCCTACAAATACAACGCGACTCACACGCTGATAATATTTTGGTTTAGGAGGATTCATTTACACTTTCTGAGTTTAGGCTTTCATTAAACTACTGCAATGGAACTGGTTTTCAAATAAAATGGGAATTTATGCACGCACTTCTACAAAAATGGCAGTAACTCATGTGCCGTGCGAAAAGAACTGTGCAGTAGCAGAAAGATTCAAGATCAGAAAACTCACCGTTAAAACCATAGATATCTATATGTAGATACCTCGTGAAGTGGAACCGTCCGTTGGTGGCCGCCATCGTAGAACGTCTACATACTGCTCTGGTCAATGTAGTTTTGATTATTTAATTTATTTTATTAATTGACTATACATTTACATAAACGTAACACAAGCAATTTAGTAAACAGTGATCAACAATATGAAATGAAGAGTATATAGATAAATAGATAAACAAAAATACTAACAATATAATAAAGAAATTTACACGATACAATAACCAATCTTCCCTTTTTTATTGATCAACACCCAGTACAATAGCAATCAGCTGAACAAGGGAAAGATTGAAAAAAAAAATAACATTAACATAAATTGACTCAGGTCATTCCATTAAGATCAACGTTCTTTAGAAATTTGAACGTCCTTTTTTTAACTCAAGGAAGAATTAATTAAATCTACATATGGTTTCAGCTCCAATGTAAACCCGGGGAAGGATGTGACTTAGACTTGCGTATAAGAGAAACAAGAGATTAATTACATCCATTTCATTTTTAGTAAGGTCATGAAACCCAAATAACACAGTTTTATAAGTAAACTTTCACAAACCGCTTAGTAAAATCTAGAAAATCACACCAGAAAACATCTGTGTATCAATTCCAAAGATGTTTTAGGTTGGTCAGAGCAAAAAGAGCATTTGGTGTCTATATCAAGTGTTTTTAAAGAGCACTTGTCAGAGTAGAAGGAAGGGAACGGATACTTCCTGTCCCGTAGCAAGATGGCGCCATGACGACGTATGTGACAGGCCGTTATCTACAAATACATGTCTATGGTTACAACTAGTTAAAAAGCAGTTAAAATGGCTCAATGGTAATGGTAACTGAAAGCTGGAAGTGGAACTGGCTGATCTTAAATCGTCAGTGTCAAAAAGAAGTTTAATGCCAAGTGTGCAAGTGCACACAAACAATGAATTTGTTGTGGTACAAAGGATGCGCTCCAGTTAAATGACAGACAAAAGACAAGATGTTGGAGAGAGTTCGACCGCGGCTGCCATCTTTGGCTGCTATACATTGGAAAAGGTAGCTCAAAAAAGTTCCCCCCTTCGCCCTTTCCTTCGCAGAGAGGGGCAAGATCTGTAAATTTGCACAGATATTTCCTGTCCATCACCGGTCTCCATTTTATTCAACCGTTGCGTAGCTCTCAGTCTTTCCCCAATGATATCCAGTTTGTGGTCACAAACCACAAAGTGAGTCCCGACAGATTTATTTCCAGTCAATGTTTCATTCCAGCCGGTCAGTTTAGTGGGGTTTTGGGCACTGACCGCCATTGATGATAGCCGAGAGTCCCACATTTTCAGAGGAATCCCAGTCATCACAGCTTCAAATAGGTAAATGTCTTTGACGTCCTCCAGGGATAGAGCAGCCAGGCTCCACTTCATTCACCCAGGCGTCCATAATGTAGCCAGCTGCAACAGTTTCCACAGGGCAGGTGGGCTTCACTCAATCCACTCTTCTTGACGAGAAAATGGTGTTAATTACATTTAGAGACCAATTGATCAGATCCATCGTTCCTTTTATTCGGAGAGCAGGGCGGAGAGAGTCTCTCACAGACAGAACAGAGATTGTCAGCAGGAAAGAGATAAGGGAGAGGAAAAAGATGCGACTGCCTCCGTCAAGAGCCAAAGAAGTGCCATCTTGAAGAGTGAGTGCATGATGTAGTCCAATAAAATTGTTCTAAATCTTATCAACTGTTTTAGCCATTGAAACGCAGGTAGATTTTGGTTCTCTACCCTTATATCAGTTTAGATTTTCACGCTCTAGATTCAGTTTCAAAAGATAAACTCATTTTTCATTGGAAAACGGGTGACTTCCAGGTGTTTAGTTTCATGAATGGCCAGGATGCCTTTGAGATCCCATCAATTAGGTTCACAATTGTGGGGATGTGACTCGGATGATTGAGAAAAACAGTGGAGGCATCGGTTACATCTGCTCATGTGAATCGTTTAATCTTTGTTTTAGAGCTTTTACTTGAATTATGCATCATTTCTGTCATATTAAAAAATAACATTTAAAGCCTCGTTTGACTTGTATTTATATTGGAGAGATCTTAGGAGCCCTTGGTAGAGAGGCTGAGCTAGTTGCATCATCGAAAAACATTTGTGGTGGTGGATGGTTAATATTGGCTCAAAATTAGGAGTGTTACAATATACAGTACTTATGCCCCCACTACGTTATGAATCACAATATCTGTCAAAAATTTGGAAAAATAACTGAAATAAAACCCTAGCACACATATTTTACTGAAAGGTTTACACTGTCAACCGCAAAGCTGACAGCACCAGAGTCTAGTTTGATGTGTATCATCCAAGCCTCGACAATGTTTGTAAATTCAGAGAATTAAACACTGAAGAGGAAGATGTCGCTCATTCTGAGAGCTGTTTTCACGGATAATTTTATGAAGTTTCTCATAAGTTTAGCTGTTTCTCACATTTTTTTTAATATTTCTGAGTAGCTCCACGTCATTTGTGTTTTACAATATATTGGGCCACTATATATTGTTACACCACAACACAAAATACAATAAAACCTCATATCCTGGACAAAATAAAATACACAAAAAATTGTATTTTTATTATTTTATATAGGTATTCCTATATGTTTATAAGTGTTGTGATATCAATGTTATTTTGGCTGCTTGACATCAGCATATTATGGCAGCAGATAATTTTTTAAAACATTTTTTTTTAGATGTACTGTGTTGTGCAGTGGGAAAGAGCCATAAGATCTACGAAATGGTTCATGGAACGAAACGGCAACTCGCAACCAAGCACTAGCGATAATGATTTGAAAGCTGCGCGAAGTTACGTGTGCCAGACTGAAGCGCAAGAATGGAATTCTCAAAAGCGGGCGGAGCCGCAAAATGACGCAGCCGCAAAAGGTGTGTTCACTTACACATAAGTGTGTAAAGGCTGCTTGTAACCAGTAGTCAATTTGCTAAAAAAAAAAAAGAAAGAAAAAAAATGATATAAATACACCGCTAACTATCACAGCACTTATGGCGTTTTTTTTTTCTCCCCCCTTCTGCACGCCCTGGTACAGCCCGGTTCAGTTCAGCTTGCTTGCTTTTCATAGGCTTTAGTGTCTTGTCAAGGGGGTGTGTTGTAATAGTCATCGTCAAAGTATTTCGGCATCACGCCTAACGTAAAGTAATGAAGAATGCAACGTGAAATCAGTAGTTATCCGAAATATAACAATGGACCCCGAACGCGCAAAGCAGTGTTCCGTTTGCTTCTTAGATTATGGGTGTTTTCTACAGTTTTCCACAACAAGTTATTTGGTGAAAATCATGAGCGGCTAAAATTAGGTACGCACTGTGTTCGAACAAATTCTGTATTTGAGTAAGTAGTTAGCGCGCCAATCAGCGCTCATGTACGTCATGCCAATCGAGAGAATGGTGTCCGTTCAGAGTTCCAGAAATGGAGCTGAACTGAACTGTACCATGTTTTTTGCGGTGGAAAAGCTTGTTGTGGTTGGCTTTTATTTCAGACAACTTTTTAATCCCATCGATTGAATCCAAATTGCGGTCCGGTGAAAATCTGTCCTTAAACATCAATGAAGTTCATGCTAAACTTCATGGCCACAGTTGTGAAGAAACATCGGCAAAGCAGAGATGTATCTTCTTAAAGCAGAGTCGCTGGGATCCTACTGGTCACACGGAGAAGCATCTTGGAGTGTGAGAGATCTAAACACTGGCTGGCCAAGCCGAGAAGTACTTTCACGGATAAGATTCATACCTAATTTGTGAGGAAGCAATGGGTTGATTCTTTAAAAAACTGGTTCATCAATAACACACTTGTATCAGCTCAATGTGACGTCAATGTCATCTGTGGCTAGATTTCAGTGACCCTAATCCTTTCAGAACATTTTTTTTTGCTTCTAAGTAGTTTCCCACCAATTAGAGCCTATTGTCCATTCATTTGGACATTTGTCATCGAATCAAAAAGACTTGATTTGGCGCAATCTGAAGAATTTTCACTACTTGCTCTCAAGACAAGCAGAACAGCAACTCATGCAAAGTGGAGAAGTAAGCAAGATTTTCAGTAGTTTTATTCACATTAAATGATTCATTTTGCACTTTAAGATTGTTTGCAAAATAGAGAGATGGAAGTTTGTAAACGTAATTTAAAATTTTAAGCTTTAAGTAAGTTGTATTTTATTTAAGTTGTGTGTCCATTTTAAAGGATAGTTGTTGATGTTAAATCTACACTGTAAAAAAAAAAAAGTGTAAATTTTACGGTAAAATAACGTCAGCTGTGGTTGCCAGAATTTTACCGTAAAAAAAAATACGGGTGCAAATTTTAAGGATAATAATTTTGCTTTAAAAACAATTTATACCCGTCAAAATTTAAGGGTTTAAATCATTATATTTATTATTCATAACCAACTAGCTTAAAGGTGTATATATTGTAATTATTAAGGTTCATGACTATATTTGTTATTAACCGTCTAGTTTTAATAATTACAGTTTATTGCCATATTTTATTTACAGCTCTAAGCAGTGTATAATTTTGTTGAAATAATAGGATTAAAACCTTAAATTTTTAAAGTTATTTTCACAAAACACTATTCTTCAATATTTTTAACTATAAATTTCCAATATGAACAGATTACAAAAACACGTGATTATTACATTTTGTTATCTTGTGGGTTTTCAAATGGTCTGTAATAGATCATTTAGTGAATTGTTAAATTTACAGCAATAAACTGTATTTACATGTTTTTAACTGTTTTACAGAGCATGACCTTAAATTTAACAAACACGGGTTGTGCATTTTTTCAATTGTACGGTATCGCATGTTTTGTAGAATACAGTATTAAAATTTACAGTCATACCCCTTGATCTTTATAATGTAGAATAAACAACTATTCACTAAAATTAAAGTTCACTAACCACTGTTTACTTCAAAGATGAAAACTGAGATACTGTTCAAAATTTTCAGATTTCTTGAAATATTTTATAAATATGAGTGTTAACGCAAATGCATTTTTTCCACTTCTAGTTAGTGATTGGGTGAATCCCTTTGCGAAGGCACACAAATCCAAATATTCACACAATTCTTGGTGCCCTCCCTGTCTGAAAATGGCATTTGTGGTACAACAGATGCACTCCGCGTCCACACGGGGGTGCTACACACAGTGTTCACTGCAGAAATTGTACCATGAACAAGTATTTCTCATAAATGAATCCGAACTGTGGCAATCCCCCACATTTCATGTCATTCACAATGGCACAATTTCCTCTTAACAAATAGGCGGGGCCTTTTGATTGACAGCTACACTGAATAGAGCGGTCAACGATCACATTCAGAGAAATTTTTCTCAAACTCATTCATTTTCAAGCCCGTTTATTACCCTTTTGGGGTCACGGGGGTCTGCTGGTGCCTATCTCCAGCGCACATTGGGCAAGAGGAGGGGATACACCCTGGACAGGTCGCCAGTCCATCGCAGGGCAACATTCCCTCACTCATTAACAGCTAAGGGGAATTTAGATTATTCAATAATAATCTAGTTCAACCGCATGTTTTTAGAGATTGTGGGGGAAACCAGAGTACCTGGAAGAAACCTACGCAAGCACAGGGAGAACATGCAAACTCCTTCCAGGAAAGGTCGCGTTTCGAGGTTTGCCGGTGACCTTCCTGGAAGGAGTTTGCAACCAGCAAACCTCGAACCGGCGACCTTCTAACTGGAAGGCCACAGTGCAATCCACTGCGCTGCCCCATTCTCAAATTCTTGTTTATAATTACAAAATAAGTTTTTACCATTTACCTTATTTTTTTATGTCTGGCGAGAAATTTTGAGTGTTCACTGCAGAAAGAGCCGCTCTTGCTAACAAAGGGATACACACACTTCTGCAAACTGATCAAACTGGAGCAGCGTTTGGTGATTTGTTAACAATGAATTTGTTTGCATTTGCGTCCAAACCGATTAACCCGGAGCAGCATTTGGTGGTTTGTTTATGATGAGATTGTTTGCGTCTTCATCTAAACTAATCAACCCGGAGTAGCCTATTGTTTACGTTTTCGTCCAAACCGAGTTTATTTAAGGTAAGTTTGTTTGCGTTTTTGTCCAAACCACTCAACAGGGAGCAGCGTTTGCGGTTTGTTTATGTTTTCGTCATAACCGATCAACCCGGAGCAGGGCAAAGGAAAATGTAGTTGTCTAAACCATTGGCTAAATCTGAATATATTTAGTTATTCTTCCAGTTTTCTGAGCACTGTTCAGTCCTACATAACAAACATTTGGTTTCCAACTCTTCTTCTTCTTTCCTGTATAAAGTCGCGCTGAAAATTTGCAACGAGCAACACCGAGCGACTCCTTTATGCTCTATAAGAGCACCCATTTGTTACTGGGTGTTCTTCTTGCAAAATACCAATCTGGTATGCAAACTGTTTCATTGGTACCACTTGTTCAGTCAGATGTATGCACTCCCATCAGATAGGTGTTTAGAGAGCTTTAAAGGGAAAAGATGCTTAAACCCCACTGATTGCTGCTTGTAGCTTTTTTGTTGTTTTGGAAAGCCTTAAAAACCATATGTTTGCTATTAGTTTAATATGGAAAAGGAGCAAACTACATGCTAATAACCTCAGTTTTAAAGTAAATGTTAGTTTTTTTAAATGCTGATATTTTACGATTAACTTCTATCCAATTAATTTAACTTTTTAAAAAGTTTTAATGGAGGTCCCCTGATTCTTCTTTTTTTTAAATGTATTAAAATATATATTATTGATATCTATTTATTTTATACTATGTTGTCACAGTTACTGCATCCCTCCAGAAGTGCGCTGGAGACCACCAGGGGAACCCTGTGACTCTGAAAAGAAAGAAGCGGGTTAATGAAAACGAATGAATGAAGTTTATATTATTTATTAATTCCTATTAAAAATGTTTTTACTATTAATACTTCCATATCCAATGCTTATGTTATGAAGTACTGAGAAAATCACTCTGGAGACCTTAGGGTAGAGACACTCCCATCATGTGAGCTCTAGAATAACTACAGGCACACACAGCACACGTCTCTTACTCTTGCTAAACACTACAATGCTGAACTTCAGCCACTTTCTCCATTTTCTATCCTCTTCATTAACAATAACCACGAAACGTTTATCTCATGTGGCGTACTTTCCACTTGTTTGGTTTTTGCTGCCTCTGGCCATTACAAACATTGCCATAGACCTTGGGGAACAGGTAAGGTCCTATATATATATATATTGTTTTCGCTGTAATGGATTTCCTAAGACTGCTATTTTGATATTAACCATGTTTATTGCTGAAAAGAAGATCAAAAGAAGAAAGTTTGCGACTGAGCAACAGTATTTTTACCGAATTTTTTTAACAATTTACTTTTAGCCTTTATTTTTTTCAGTGAAAAAAAGAGTTAAATATTTTAATCTTATGGTGCAGTCCCATGAAAAAATGAGTCCATTCCAGGACTCTCCATTTCATAATTTTAAACCACTCTTTGGTTGATTTATTGATTTGTTTTGGGTCATTATCATGTTGTTCCTCAAGTTCCTTCCGATACACTGTAGTATTCATGGTGGAGTCTATTATGTTGAGCTGGCCAGAACCTGCTGCAGCCCCAACCGAACCTCCATGCTTCACAATTAGTAGGAGGTTCTTTTCCTGTAAGGCTTATGCAAAAGGTTTCTGGTGGTCCTTGTTTCTGGTGTCCAATAAGTTCAACTTTGCACTCATCTGTCCATTATACATCTGAAGATCATTCCAGAAGTCCTGAACTTCAACATTCTCTCTGGTAAACTTCAGTCTGGCTGAACATTCCTTGCTCACCTCCCATGGAAGTCTCTTTCTTACTGTAGAGGCATTCATTTCGTATCAGCAGTAGCCAGAGCTAAGGTTCTTAAGGACCTCTTTTAGCATCTTGCGGTCTGTTATTGGGGTGCACTCGCTGGTACGACCAGACCTGGGCTTGTTTGTAGTGGTTTAAAAAGCCTTTTATTTGTAGACTATTATCCAGATGGTGGAAAGACTGATTTGACAACCACCAAAATAAATTAAACCTCATTGAAAATACTGAGTAGTGATTTACTAGTAATTTGTACCTGGTGTGATATGAGACATTGGAAGTGATCCTAACTTTTTCCTCAGCTAGAATACGCATTTATAGAACTACATTTATAGAAGAAAATCTCTGGTTTTAATTGTTTGGTTGTATTTCTTTAATCTCTTTGTATTGTTAATATCAAGATTAAAGGTCCATATGTTGTCCATAATGTTACAAAATAGCCAGATGTTCATAGTGTCCTCATTTTTTCACATGACTATATGAGATGCTCACTGTGATTGAATTGTATGCGCTTATGATTTAGCTCTTGGAACACTTTGTTAAGCTGTTCGCTACAATAAGACACGGCTATGACTTCTATGACTGGCTATGAATAAATGTGCTAAATCAGATACCTTCTTTTAGGAGAATCACCTGCTAGTAATGAAAGCATAGACTTGTTTCTCTATATCTTGATTGGAAACATATAATCGTAAGTGTTGTCAAGATTATAACAAGTGGATTTGGTTATTTATCCAGATGTGACCACTGACACAAAATTTTTAGTTATTTGACAAAACTTAGAATTCACCTTGAGAGCCTCATCTTTATTTCCAATGACTTCAGTTTTTTCTTTATATGCAGTGTTTTTAATACAATGGTACCCCGAGATACGAAATTAATTCGTTCCAGGGTGACGTTCATATCTCGAAGCAAGTTTTACATGTAAAACATGTAATCCGTGCAACGGCTCTCAGAAACAACAGTAGAAGTAGATGAAAAAAAATGGAAAACCAGAGAAAAATCAAGTAAGGTTTCTTCAATTCTTAATTCTACACATTGTTAATGTAATAAACGATAATAAAACAGAATAAAACACAAGCAAAATACGTAACATGTACACAAATATGAAACCTTACCTTGAGAGTGACGCGATGTGTCGGAGGAGGTGGAACGGATGCAGAAAACATTACGGCTCCACGTATGAAAGTTAACGGAAAGATTTTTTTGCGAATTACTGACACCAACACGGTTTCAAACACAAGCGGAGGCAGCAAGTGGAGAGAGCGCTTTTGAGAACGCGTCACAGGGTTTCTCTAAGTTGCGCTACAGAACAACACTTTCCACATTATAAACGTCATTTTTTTTTTACGACACCTTGACTCTAACATTTGTTATAACACATTATTAGTAATCTATACATAATGTTTCGCTCGAATTAAAACTGTTTTGAAGCGTATCAGACCCTTTTTGCACTGGGAGCGCCAGGATCCAGAAGCACAGCGTGACGTGACCTGGAAGTCACAGAAACAAGTGGATAATAGAGCAGATCTGCTTGTAATTGTTCATATCTTGAATTTTAACAATTTCGCGCGAGACCTTTCGTATCTCGAACATTTCGTAATTTGAGGCATTTCCTACTCTGGGTACCACTCGGGATATAAGTTTCTTAAACTCTAAACATGGTTTGCACAACCTCCAATTTGGTACATTTATACTTTTCTTGTTGCTTTGATACACAATGCATACCGTTAACACTAAAGTGAACAGCTTACTTATTGCAGTGGAAGGAAGGAAGGAAATACATCCTTTTCTCTCTGTCTCATTTGTTCAGGCTCTTAACAGGGGCATCACTTCTGTAAAAGAGAACAAGGTTGAGTTGTTGGCCAGCTATGGTCTGGCATACTCTCTAATGAAATTCTTCACTGGACCCATGAATGACTTCAGAAATGTGGGACTCGTTTTTGTAAACAGTAAGAAGGAGAGAGCAAAAGCAGTCCTGTGTATGGCTGTGGCTGGTGGCATTGTCATGATCCTTCACATCCTTATAGGTTTGTCTGCCTTAATTTGGAAACCTCTTATCTTTATATGAGTGAAATATATTGCAAAATGAATTACATTTTTTATTTATTGTTTAACAATGCCATTTTCCTTAGGTTACACAGATCTGGGCTACTACTTAGTGAATCAACTTCATCATGTGGATAGTTCCACTGGAAACAAGACAAGAAAAGCTTTCCTCTACTTTGCTGCGTTTCCATTTTTAGATGCATTGGTAAGTGCACCATTTTTGAGGGCAATGAAATTCAGCATTAAGCTCATCAACACCCTGGATTTATTCTGCAGCTAAATGCAGTCTAATTAATAAAACTCACTGGCCACTTTATTAAGTACACCTCAGTATTACCAGTTATTCCCATTCATCAGGTATTACCATCTCATTACGAGGGGTGAGCGGCTTGCAGCGCTCTTCCTCCTAAGAATCTGATTCGGGGGTCCCTTCTGTTAGGTGCCCGTGCACCCTTTCCCATGAGTAGAGGGATATGCTTCTTCTGGTTGCTCGTCACCTCAATCAGAGTGCTCTCCAGTGTTGCACGACTTCCCCGCCTTATAGGAATTATAAGGGGCAGAAGGAGCAGTCATAGAGATTTCACTGCATTAGCTGCTGACCTCTTTTAGAGTTTAGAGTGCCCTTGGGCATGGGCTTTTAAAGAGGGTTCCCAATCAGTTGGTTTCCCTAAAAATATGTCTCTGGAAGCGACTGAGAGGGAATGTCTAGATTATTTCCGTAACCCACCCTGAAAGAGGGAACGGAGATGTATTTCCCTTCCATGCTCTAGAGGTCACTAATCAGAGGTGCCGAGAGGTAAGTGGGTTCGGCACATCAGAAAACAGTACAATGAAATGTAGGTTTAAATACACGGCAGATGGCCGAACCCCCATTAGGCCCGCAAAACAAATTTCCCCTTTATAAAGATAGCAGATCCAGATCACTCTCAGGTAAATTGCATCCCCACAGACTGAAATGCAGCTGTAATGACTCTACCAAACCAACAGGTCATTGTCAATTTGTGCCATTTCAAAAATTATTACTTGACACTGCGTGAGCAAAAACAAGCGCCTCTATTCGGTGATCAAATGGGAAACATGTACATGTAATTCTGTACATGCTGTAAGCAACAATAGCCGAATAAACAGCAACAAATCTTTGCTTTGGCCGCTATTACTCTAGCTGTTAACACAGCATGATGTCAACAAACTCCACCCCTTAGTTCAAACTCCACAACAACAAACAAACTCTACAAACTCTGGACTCAGTTTCCTGTTCTGTGATCTTTTGCCGCTATAACCCAAAGAGTTGTTGGTAGGTACAAGTTGGCTAGGCATATAGTAGAGACACCTTGGAATCCAAAAGAGAATGTCTTGTGACTTGTGAAGGGCGAGGATTTACATGATTTAGGGATGAGTATACCTCCACCACATGTAAAATATCTGTTAACTCCCAACTCTTTTGCAGACCTCAATTGTAATGAGTGGATATTTGAGTTACCATTGCCTTTCCATCAGCTCTCTCAGCCTCCGCATTGCGCTCGCAGTACTGCTGCTCACTGGATATTTTCTCTTTTTTGGAACATTCTCTGCAAACCCTAAAGATAGATTCATGAAAATCGCAGTAGATCAGCATTTTTAATACTCAGAAAAACCATGCCAAGATATGTCTACATGCATTGAGTTGCTGCAATGTGATTGGCTAATTAGAAATTTAGGTTAGCAGTTGTTGAAGTGTACCTAATAAAGTGGCCGTGTAGTATCCTTAAAAAATCTTTTGAAGTTTTAGTTAGGCCGTTATGTGCTGCATCATCTGATGTATATACATCAAGCATTCCTTGAAGGAGGGAAGAAGAGACATCCACTGACTGATCAATGGTATCCAAGTAGTGAATAGCCAATCAGCTTTCACTATTAAAAGACCCAATGAAATATGCATGCAATTCCCCATTTACCACTATTCAGAACCACTTACAACTGTTCACAATGGTTCTTTCATACATTTACTGCCCTTCAGGGTAGTGGATAAAACACAGTAACCAAGTCGAGTGGTATCACACTTTGATGCTCCGCAACTTTTGGTGAGAATCTAAAATGCACACACCATCTACACTTTGTAATCCATGATTCGACGTGAGCGAACTGATGAACAGCCCCAATGTGACTGATCTTAAACTTCAATGACACATTTGACACATGGCTCTTCACGGAGCTCTTAAATCCTGAAATGACACAATAAACTCTCAGCTAAAGGATGAGAATTTGTGCTCTGCATTTAACCCATTTAAGTGTTCGCACACAGCAGTGAATACACACCCGGAGCGGTGGGCAGCCATAGGTAGCCAATTCAGAGAAGTCATTCTCAAATTCTTGTTTATAATTACAATATAGCCAGACTTGAGGCGGAGCTCTGAAACCATGACGGTTCCATCTCTATTGGGACGTCGCGTATGCGCATGTGTTTCAATGGCAGTAGGTAGGGTCACATTGTCCATATTTGTTCACCATCTATGGTCAAAACACTTGTGGCATTGGAGGGAATTTGATGATCACATCCAGGGACTTTATTTATACATTGTCTTGTGGATCAGACCACACATCAAGCCTTTCCGAGTCAAAGTAATAGTCACGAGTCACTGGGATTCAAGTCCGAGTCAAGTCGCGAGTCATGGGGTTCAAGTCACAAGTCTTTTGAGATAGTCATATCAAATCTCAAGTCATCAAATTAATGACTTGAGTCAGACTCCAGTCCAAGTCATATGACTCAAGTCCACATCTCTGAAAAGCGCTATATAAAATAAATAATAATCATTTAGGTATGTGAAAAGCTTACGTCCAAGAATTTCACCAAAAATATATCTGCTATCTAACAGTTCACATTAGCATGTTACATTTACATTTTTTGCTATTTGTTTTACTCTAAAGGCATGGATTCATGCTGGGATCCTCCTAAAGCACAAGTACAGCCTCCTAGTTGCATCTGCCACGATCACAGATGTAGTTGTACAGGTAAAAAGAGACTATCCTTTTTAAAAACTTCAAATTTGGGGAAATTTAAACATCCACGTAGACGATATTTATCCATTAGGTGTATCTTACTGATCTTCTTAACCCTCCAGTTACCCTAAAATCCACAAACAACTTTTTTCCACAGGGATAAATTTGACTAACAATTTAAAACCTCCAGAATATGTTTTTGTTTTGCTAAAAGGTCAGTGTCAGGAAATTGATGTCTTTGTTGGATCCTTAACAACACTTTCAAATATTGTTTTATTAGTGGGGTGGCACAGTGGGTAGCACTGTGGCCTTCCAGGTTGTCGGTGACCTTCCGGGAAGGAGTTTGCATGTTCTCCCTGTGCTTGTGTGGGTTTCCTCCGGGTACTCCGGTTTCCCCCACAATCCCAAAAACATGCGGTTAGGATAATTGAATAATTTGAATTCCCCATAGGTGTGAATGTGTGAGTGAATGTTGCTCTACAATGGACTGGCAACCTGTCCGGGGGGGTCCGCTGGAGATGGGCCCCGGCAGACCCCCATGACCCCAAAGGGTTTAAGCGGGTTGGAAAGTGAATGAATGAATGAATGTTTTAATAGTTTTGTAATTTTAATAGTATATATATTTCACAATATAATTATGTATGGGGTAAATTTGACATCAAGAAAAAACAATTTGTACGCTCCTGCCAAAATGAGCAAATAATAAAGGCTGCATATTAGTCACATCAAAGTTTTTCCAGCTGTCCCCATAGAGACTCCTCCCGGCTAAGTTTGTCATTTCAGGTATATCATTTTTAATTTATGGTGTAATAAAAAGCAGAAATGCTGATTTTTATATCTTGAACATGACTGATAGAATATCTGTTGGGTGCTGGAACCATTTGATGACATTAGAAGCACTAAGTCTACCCTGTCGTTCAAGTGAGGAGGGGGACCACAATTATTTTCTATTTTCAGAAGGTAATGTGCCTCCTGGTTTTTGAGAGGCGGTCAACACAAGGAGTCACATCCTCATCTGAGGATTAGGCCTCATAATCAAGGTCCTCCCATGATTGTTCTTTGTCTCAGGCAAGTGTTTCTCAAACTTATATACTCATCACAGTACTTCCTCATTGGTTAACGGACACCGTGTGACTTTTCTGGCTCTGAAACAATCACCAACCTTTTAAGATATTTGTCCATTTTGTTGATAATGAGGCTAATTCCGTTTGTTTTGTTGCAATATATTCCAACGTCAAATTCTTTGCTCTATGGTTCCGGTTTTGTTTACAAAGATGATTACAATTGCTAATTATTTGAGTTTCATTTTGTGAGAGGGGGAGTTGGTTGATTTAATTTGCCATGCGGTGAAACATTCACAACAATGGAATTTAGAAGAACAAAAAAATATGTACAATGAATGAATTGATTGATTAATAAAATCCAGTTGACCTACAGTTCGAGAAACACTGGACTCAGGCACATTCTGCTCTATGCCACTTTCACTGTCAAAACCAGTGACAAAATGTCACTGACAGACAACACTTTGCTTAAAGACCATTTTCGGTTGAGAGAGAGCCCATAAAGAGGAATAGTTTAGAACAGGGGTGCTCATTACGTTGATTGCGATCGACCGGTCGATCGCGATTGACCGGTCGATCGCGGAGGTGCTACTTGTCGATCGCGGCGTTATTTGAAACATTATCAGCCGATCATCCATCTCGTCACAGTTCAGTAAAGTTAGCTGCAGATTCACGGATTCGGTTTTCTCTGATCAATAGCTCGAGACCAGAATGTTCTTAGTAAACAAATAATACCTATTTTTAATCTGTGTTATGTAGCGGATAAACTACAAAACGTTTTTTTATCAAAACAAGTTTCCCTCGGCATTCGCAGAAACACATTACCGTCTATGAGCAACCCGCTGACATGGAATCGCTTAGGGACCGTCTGCAAATTACCAGATCCAAAATATGTTTTACCCAGAATATGCTTCATAACTTCATTCTAAATTACTCTATTACAACCAAAATCAAGCAACACGCCACTCCTCACCTGTATATTGTACTGCACGACTCAAGTTTCAATAAATATTGAAATATTTATTAGAGCATCATTTTTATTCTTGATTATTTGGATCAAAGCTCAATTGCTCCCATAAAATCACTCTATTACCATCAATTCAGGTCACACACAACTGTTCTAATGATTCAATTCAGTGCAAGTCATCAAATTAAACTCACGTTATTACAAAAAAAGTAAATAATTAATTATTGTGTGTGTTTTGTCAATTCTCAACAAAGTTGAAAATAATTGTTTGTTGATTGATGTTTTACATTTTTGTAGCGGGTAGATCACTTTGACTTGGTCATTTTAAAAGTAGCTCGCAAGCTGAAAAAGTGTGAGCACCCCTGGTTTAGAAAGTTTCAGTGTAAGAAGCACCTCTCACAAAAAAAGGATTGCCCCTCCCCCCATGCAATATTAACTGTCAATGGCTCTCCCAATACTACAGGTATGATTGGGTTCGGTTTTTTATTTGTATTATACTTAACACATAAAATTGAAGTGCATATTGTAAAATGATAGAATATTATAGTGACCTCAAGATCAAGCTTACAACTAAGCATTTACAAGTTGTACATTTACAACTAAAAGACTCTGGGGTCAAGTTGACCCCAAGGAAAACCGATGTGAAATAATGTGTAAAAGTCATTGAAAAAATAATATCATGTTAGTTTTGTTTCAGTCTGAAAAAAAAACTGTACATACGTTAAATTCTGAATGGTACTCGAGGATAATACAAGGGTAAAAGGAGTAGAATGTGGCAAAAATTTGTACTTCAATAATAGGAATAGTAGAAAGTGAGAGTTCAGTATACTATTACCTTCCTGAGAATTTTGGGACATCATATACACTGTCAAAGGCAACTTTTCTATGGCTCTAGTCTGTTTCCAGTGACTCGTTTCTGAAGGTTCTCTAAAAATTGGCCACATGGAGATAGCTTTTGTTATTGTAATACAGTGTTAATACATTTTTATGAATGCAATGGAAACAAGGTTTAAAAAGGTATAATGGAAAATATCAGAATCAGAAATATATCATATCAGTTTTTATGCCAAGTAGGTTTGCACTTACAAGGACTTTGCTTTGGTGACAAAACTATCAGTTGCACATTTCTAAATGAGAGAGAGAGCTGCCAGAGTGCTGTCCATGATGAAGAGTGGGGGAAGTGCAGGGGGTTTCTGCTGAAATCCACAATCATCTCCACAGTTTTGAGCGTATTAAGCTCCAGATGGTTATGACTGCACCAGACAGCCAACTGCTGAACCTCACTTCTCGAGAATGCAGACTCGTCACTGTCACTGATGAGACCGATGACCGTGGTGTCGTCTGCAAACTTCAGGAGCTTGACAGAAGGGGTTTTAGAGGTGCAGTCATTGGTGTATAGGGAGAAGAGCAGAGGAGAAAGAACACATCCCTGGGGGGCACCAGTGCTGATAGTGTGGCTGTTTGACATGAACTTTCCCAGTCTCACTAGCTGTTCCCTATTTGGCAGAAAGCTGGTATCCACTGACAGGTCGAGCTAGGAACAGAAAGCAGGGCTAGTTTGGTCTGGAGGAGTATTGGGATAATGGTGTTGAAGGCCAAACTGAAGTCCATGAACAGGATCCTCGCATAGGTTCCTGGTTTGTCCAGATGTTGCAGGATGAAGTCCAGTCCCTTGTTCACCGCATCATCCACAGACCTGTTTGTCCGGTAAGCAAACTGCAGGGGATCCAGCAAGGGTCCAGTGATGTCCATCAGATGAGCCAACAACAGTCTCTCAAATGACTTCATGACCACAAATGTTAGGGCTATTGGGCCTGTAGTCATTAAGTCCGGTGATTTTTGGTTTCCTTGGGATGGGGATGATGGTGTGAGTGAAAAGATCGACGGCAGCTGGTCTGCACAGGTTTTTAGACAGGTTGGTGAAACTCTGTTTGGTCCTAGTGCTTTCTTCTTTTCTGTTTTTTGAACTCTTTACGCACATCATCTTCACTGATCTGAAGTACAGGATGGGGGGGAGGGGGTGCTGCTGAAGGTATTGATGGTTGAGTAGTTAGATTATCAGGACAGGTGTGAGGTGTAAGACTGGGGGTTTCAAATCTGCATTAAACTAATTCAAGTCATCAGCCAGTTGTTGATTCCCTACAGAGCTGGGGGATGGTGTTTTGTAACTTGTAACATCTCTCAGACCTTTCCACTTAAGGGAATGCATACATCCTCACAGAAGCTGATATAGGAAGTTACAGAGTCTTTGAGCTCATCCAAATCAGAGGAAGCAGCTTCAAAAACACCCAATCAGTGCAATCGAAACAGGCTTGTAATGCCCACTCTGTTTCATTGGTCCATCTTTTAATAGTCCTTATTAAAGGCTTTGCAGATTTAAGTTTCTGCCTGTATGTAGAGAGATGAACGAGGCAGTGGTCAGAGACTCCCAAAGCAGTTCTGTGAACGGAGCGATATGCATCGTTTATTGTGGTGTAGCAGTGGTCCAGAATGTTTTTCCCTGGTAGGGCATGTAACATGTTGTTTAAATATAGCTTTATTAGTTCTAAAACACTTAGAATGGTAAACAGCTAACAAACCATGCTGCATTGAGAACAAAGAAGGAGGTCAGAGGGGAAGGGCAAGAAGTCCCTGAGACTCTGACTCTCTCACTCTCTCTCATTCAAGAAGGGAAAGGCCAATGATGAAACTTCCTGCTCTGTAATAGAAACAATGAAAATTGAATCCTATACTTCTGAGATAGACCAGGGAGTTATGTCACAACCAGGAATTTACAAGCGTTTTAAATGTAGTTCCAGACTAACTTTGGGGCTCTTCTGCTGATCCTGAGGGAGATACATGGAGCAGGCTGCTGGCTCTCTCAGGATCTCCCCGACCTCCCCTTCATCCTTTGTCACCCACTTTCTCACAATGTGGGTTTATTAGCTGTTGGCATCTTCCGTGTTTTAAAGCTAAATAAAGCAGGATCAACAATCTTTCTATTGTATCTTTTTAAACCTTGCTTCCAGAGTCTTCTATATATGTCTATGATCAATATTTTTAATCAGACCTCACAGTTTGAATTCCAACCCGCAAACAGAACTCCCGCTGATCAGAGTTCACATATCTTCTCGTGAGCGTGGGTTTCCTCTGGATTCTCCCACACATCCAAGCATTGTCCAGTTAATTCATTATTCTAAATCACCCAAACTTTTGACTGTAAATTAAGACAGCAAAACTCATTTAGACTCATCATTGTAGTCCGGTTCAAATGATACAACTGAACAATTAAAACTTACAATTTCACTTTGTTTTATGTAACACAATACTCTCAGATCTAAATATTCTTCAATGTGAACATGGCACCCCTTCTTTGAGGCTGCTATGAAGCAACTGCATTATAACAGTATGGAATTACATTTTTGTATTATGTCACTGACCCACCCCCACCCCATCATCCCCGCCCCCACTCCAGTAGTTAAACTGGTTACTATAGTAACCAATTTGGCAAATCTCTATTTCAGCTTGTAAAAGTCATAGAGATATGGGGGTTGGTTAATTTTACCTTGTATTGACATTGGGAACATTATGTTATGTCACGCCCCACCCCCTAAAGTACTGAAAGAAAACGTTGTTTTGTACATGTTTAAATATGTATTTGTTCTTCCTCCATATTTTTGTTTATTACAGATGACTTTTGTGGTGCTTATTTTACACAATAACCAGGAGTATTTGGAGCCTCTACTTATTCCTATTCTCGCTCTCTACATGGGTGCCTTCATAAGATTCACAATCATATTAACTGGCTACTACTGTAAAGTCCACGTACACATCCCTGATGCCATCAGTCTCGAACAAGGGGTACGTTCATCATATTGATATGTAATGAATTCATGCAATTTATCCTAGTTTTTATAGGAATGGGTACCAAAAAGTATATTTCTTTATCACATGTGAATTCTATTAGTTGATTTGTTTCTGAGACAAACTGTTTTGCAGTAAATATAAAATATTTAGTGGCTGAAGGAAAAATAAAGGTTTTTATTCAAACCAGCGACTTGAGTTCTAATTCACATGCAGACATTAGACCTCCACGCTGCAGTGACGTGCAATACTCAGAGCTCAACCTTCTCTCTTGCTAATGCTATCGGTCAAACATAAGGAAAAAAGCAGCTAGCTACGCAAGAGCCTAAATCAGTTTCTTAAGATGAATACAAGAATTAAAAGGAGATGCTCTGTTCAAGGCCGTACAGCTTAAAAAAAACCAACAGAGCCTATTCTGAAGTAGGTAATAAGGAGTAAGACCGTGTTACATATGTTTCTCATCTTCACTGTAATGGACATTTGTTTCTAAAACGGACAATTGGAGCTCTACCCAGAGTATTATAAAATTGTAAATTGTAAGTTAGAAAGTTAGAGGCTCAGTGTTGACCTTCTTGGAAGGGGTTTGCATGTTATCCCTGTGCTTGCGTTGGTTACATCCAGATAATCCCCAAAACATGTGTTGGGTTAATTGAATAATCTAAATTCACCCTTAGGTGTGTATGTGTGCGTGTTGCCCTACTATGTACCCCATCTCTCGCCCAAAGTGAGCTGGAAATGGGGACCAGCAGAGCCTTGTCAGCAGGTAAGAAGATGAAAGTGGGTTTGTCGTTTTTCTATTATTAATAATATTAATACACACGCATGCACACATTATTTATGGATTGGACATTATTTAAATTAACTCCCCATACCCCCGAAAGGGAATTGAATGATTATCAATGCTGTGTTGGTTGTTTTTCTATTATTATTACAACATAATTTAGGCATTGGACATCATTTAAATGGGATCCAAATAGTATTGAATGGCAAACAGATATTGTTTTTTCACAGCTAAAATCACAATCTCTCTCTCTCGTTCTCACTAAAAAAAGACATGGACTAACTAAGCATTTGATTGGTTCTCATGTGGCTGAAAGGTTGACAGCCGAAAAGAAACTCTAATTAATTTATCTTTTAATTTATTCAATTTCCACAATAAATTGGCACTCATTAAAATTTTCCATTCTTGGTTCTTTTTTAAAACTACTCAAATATATGCAACTTTCTCATGCAACAACTTAACATGTCACTTCTGATACCTTGGTGAAGGATATAACAGGCAGAGAATTTTTTTTTTGTTTTAATCAGTATTTACTCATTTAATCAACAATGTTTTTTTTTTTTGAAAAACTATATCTATATAATGTATTGAACAAAATCAAATACAGTTCATGGCCACTTGAAATGTACTTTCGTTCACTTACAGGGTGATACTACAATAAAGATGATGCTAAGGTTCTGGTGGCCACTTGCTTTTTCTTTGGCCATTCACCGCTTGAGCCGACCCATTATAAATTTGTTCATTACTCGGGACTTCAACGGCAGCTTAAACTCAATTGAAGTGAGTATTGATGTGCTCTAAAGGGGTACAATACGCACTTTTTTTAAGTAACACTTAAAATTCAGTTTTCACCAAATGGTGTACATTTGCTAGGCACTTGCTGTTCTCACTGCTACGTATCCTGTGGGTCACATGCCTTATGGCTGGTTAACAGAACTAAGAGCTCTGTATCCAGCTTTCAACCAGGTAAGGGATGCCAACCACCTTACATTTTCCTCCTAAAAATATCTTCTTTGAAACATACAGGGACACACAGGAATATAGGGACATTTAGGTGATTAGTTGAACTTCCACTGTGCTATCTCTGATCTATCCATCTCAGCTTCAATTTCATAGGCAGCTCAAGTGGTGCCCATATTTAAAGTTTTCTCCTGCATTTAACTCTTGTTAACCACCGAAAATGTTCCTAATGTTCTCACGTAATACTGTTCAAATAGACTTATATAAATCACCCTTCGACATATCTTTGTCGCCTTAAACATTCATGAATTGGTAAAGGCAAACCCTGCTACCAATAAGTCAATAACATGATTTTTGTCTTAAAATTTGAAATATTTGCTAACTTTTTAGTGGAAATGTCTGTGCTTCATTTTAGTACCCAAATTAGTTTATCCAGTCAGTTTATCCATTTTGTCTGGGCCCATTTGGATATCAGACTGGTGGGAAGTAACATGACTGAGATTTATCCAGTAGGTCTTATGTCCACTGCATCGGTGTCAAGCGCACCTTGACACCGATGCAGTGGACATATATATATGCTATAGCATAAAACCCAACCTGAACTTCTTTCAACCTCAAAATGACTTTAAATACATCTATACCTATCATTTTCATGAAAGTTACAAATCTACATCTAAATAGTTGATGTAAACACCGGTGATATTCCCTGGGTAAATGAATTGAAAAAGGTGTATATTTAGAGCCAAACAGATGAGTTTAAGGAAGGCAGACTGGATGATGATGATGTCTTTCCTTACAGGAGATGTTCATGCAGACAACAAGAGAACCAGCACCAACAGACAACAAACAAGACAAGACCAAGAATACTGGCAAAAGGGTGGGAATGCAGACGAGTAGGAAATGCAGTTTTATATGCTGTGAACATTTCAAATAGTTGTAATCAAATGTATCTGTAACATTGTGGAACCAGGCCCAAGCAAAAAGTTGAGCTGGATTGAACTTTGAGAACCTTGGAGCCATCGATACAACTCAATATCAAGCTTTAGGCAGCGAAGAACGACAGCTGAGTGGTATCTAGGGGTGCTCCAATCAGGATTTTATCATCCGATCATTGAAAAATGTATCTGCCCATACCGATTGCAGGAGTTATCTGAAGCATTCTAAGCAAAATATTTAATAAAACCATTTTTACAATCACAGGCTAGACAAATACTGGGATAGAAATCCCTAATCTTACTTATCTGCAACAATGGCAGATTTTTCTTCACAAATATAAGCATTTCAGAATTTTGGTAGACAACTTATTCCTCTTCTCATCCATGGTTATTCCTGCAGTGCTAAAAAGGCGTTCACTATCTACACTTGTGCATGGTGCAGAGAGGTAGAGTCCTGCTGTTCTTAGCAAAAACGTGTACCCTATCTCTTGGGATTCCCAGTGTTAAAAACAAATCAGTAAACTCCTGTAAATGAAGGACCGGTTTTTGAAGCTCAAAGGCGTCATTTATAAACTGTGCCGTGAGGCTCAGCATGAACATGGCTCACACACTCGCACTGCAGATGTAACTTGTGAAGCTTTTTGCGGTTGTGTTCTTGATGAGGCTGTCAATGTGCGTAAACACTGTTTTATAAAGCTCTGGAAGGCATAATGTAACCTGGATCCAAACATGACACGAGACATTGGAACCCTTTGTTTTCAACTACAGTGGTACCCCGAGATACGAAATGAATCCGTTCCAGGGTGCCATTCGTATCTCGAACATTTCGTATCTCGAAGCAAGTTTCACATGTAAAACGCCTAATCCGTGCGACGGCTCTCAGAAACAACAGAAAAAGTAGATGAAAAAAATGGAAAACCAGAGAAAAATCAAGAAATGTTTCGTCAATCCTTAAATCTACACATTGTTAATGTAATAAATGATAATAAAACAGAATAAAACACAAGCAAAATACGTAATACATACACAAATGTCAAACCTTACCTTGAGTGAAGTGATGTGTCGGAGGAGGTGGAACGGATGGCAGAAAAATTATGGCACCACGTATGAAAGATGACTTTCTCTAAATATTTAATGAATTACTAACACAAACACGGTTTCAAGCACAAGCAGAGACAGATGGAGGGCGCTTCTGAGAACGCGTCACTGGGTTTCTCTAAGTTGCGCTACAGAACAGCACTTTTCACATCATAAACGTTATTTCTTTTACGACACCTTGATTCTAACATATGTTATAGCACATTATTGGTAATCTATACATAATGTTTCACTGGATTTAAAACTGATTTAAAGTTTTTTGAAGTGTGTCAGCCCCTTTTTGCACTGGGAGATAGGAGTGCCAGGACCCGGAAGTGCAGCGTGACCCCAGACTAAACAAGTGGATAACAGTGCCGAACTGTTTGTTATTGTTTGTATCTATAATTTTTCTTCACATCTCAAGGCAAAAACTTTCCCTCCAGACGTTTTGTATCTCGAACATTTCATAAATCAAGCATTCGTATCTCGGGGTACCACTGTATTGCGCTTGATGATCAAATAAATTCCATTATTTTGTTGGTTATTTTGCAATTTTTCTAACAGTCCTTGCTGTAGAGTTGCTGTTTCCGAATAGTCTCTTTTATTGACGGGTGAATAACAGAAACTTGCACGCTCTCTCTTCATGCTTTTTAATTTGGAAAACTCAATATATTCTTCCTGATGAGCAACCTTTAAATGTCTTATGAGGTTTGTAGTGTTAAAATGTTTTGCTTGAGTACCATCACGAGGAATCTCCTTTGTGCAGATTTATGCAGTGTTACATGCAGTGAAAGAGGACCCCTCTGGCCACAGACATAGACAGGATGAGGACAGGTCAGTGTTGAAAGAAACAGAGAAATGGATATACATTCGGTAGGGTAGCTCAAAAAGAGCCTTTTAAAAGAGCAGGTTAAAAAAAAGCCATTGCAACCAGCACATATAGACATAATACAGGGACTGTTGCAGTCAGCAGCCGACATTTTCCTGCTGCCACGATAGGCGCTGTACTCATGGCCCGATCAGATTACTGTGGTTAAGAGAAGCTAGCGGAGGTGTTTGAGAGCGAGGAATGCAGAGAGTCTCCTCGCAGGGGAATATTTTGACTTCTCTTGTGACCTTCAAGGCCAGAGGAGATAAGGGAAAGCCAGATGGAAGAGAAGTTAATTTGGGTCAAAAATTGTAAATTTCTACAGATTTTTACTGTCCATCACCGGTCTCCATTTTATCCAACCTAGGATACCATCGCTACCAGGCTCTCTCGGATGAGAACTAATTTGTGGTCACAGACCATTAAATATTGAAGGCCAGTCAACATTTCATTCCAGTCGGTCAGCTTAGTGGGGCTTTGAGCACTGACCGCCTTTGGTAATCGGTGATAGCCGAGAGTTCCACATATTCAGATCCGCAGAATCACAGTTATCACAGTTCCAATTATGTAAATGTCTTCGACATCCTCCAGGGACAGGGGGGCCAGGCACACGATCCTCCACTCCGCCCAGGAGTCCATCGTGTAGCCAGCAGCATAAGTTCCTGGAGGACAGGTGGGTTCCCCCAAACCCACGCTCCTTGTCGAGAAAATGGTGTCAATTGCATTCAGAGACCAGTTGATCAGATCCATCGTTCCTTTTATTTGGAGAGCAGGACAATTAGAGTCTTTCGCAGACAAACACAGAGTGCCAACGGGTAAACAGAGATAAGGGAGGGGAGAAGATGCGATTTCCTCCGCCGAGTGCAAGAGAGAAGAAATTGCATTTAGCTAACTTGTGGTCAATTTCAGAAACAATGAAGTAACGCCAGACTGGTGAAGCCATTTTTGTATGCGCGTGTAAATAAGTCTTTCAAGCGTCTGATCGGTTCTTCCAATTGGCAGCATTCACCGATCACTCTTCACATAACGATTATCGGCCGATCATGATCGACCACCGATCGATTGGAGCACCCCTAGTGGTATTCTCATAAATTTTTGATCCTCCATAAGAATAATAGCCCAAAACCCCTCCAAAATATCTGAAGTAGGGGCCAATAGATCGACAAGGAGGCCTCTCTGAATCTGAACACCCTGTGGCTGTGGGAACGACTTGAATGTAGGACTTTTGTAGCATTCCCATCTGAACATAAAGACGGAACTCTCTGGAACTCTCTTATTTTTGCAAACTTCTTGCTGAAACACCGTAAGAGCTAGATAAACAAACAACAGTGTACAAATCCTTTCACCATATAAAATGCAGATCTATACAATAGCCTCGATACCTCAATAATATTGACACACATGCAACAATAAAATGGATCACGCAAATTACTAAAGCAACAACTATTAAACTTATAAAGAAAGTAGAGCACATCCTTGTTACCTTGTGCCCTTTCCAAAGGTGCTAAAGGTAAGGATTTTGATCTGAACACGATGCACTTCTCATCTGTTTGATGGCCCTTTCATCATATGCTTTAAGTCATGTGATTTCCCTACTTCCTCTTACCATCAGCAAACCACCAACATTGCCCCCTGCTGCTTGGGATGAACCAATATCCCACTAAAAAGTCAATCAAGCTTGTAATGGTCTCCTACGGGTTTCTCAAGCTAATCAGTCTTATATATAGGAACATTGGATAAATTTTAAATCAGATTATTTTAAGAACTAGACAGTTAGAATGTCTGTGATCTGAAAAAATAGAACTTCTGTTAAGAGGAGGTTTTTTTTGGTTGAAAACTGTTACAAATTCCAATTTCTAACCGCCATTTGATTTAACTGTATTTCCCGTTTATTTGGACATTTTGTGTAGTGACAAAGTTTTACAAGCTAGTGCACGTGAAAGCATTTGCTGAAAAACATTGGATGCCTAAACGTCTTCCCATTAGAATCTGAAAAGTAGCCTTGATGAAAAACTTCCAATTTCATTAGGGCATGCGGTCAAAGTTCTAAATAAAAGCGTTGCCCAGAATTGTAATACTCATATATTGTATTGTATTGTAAATTATTATTATTATTATAAAAATTATTATCTGGATTGAATAGCCATGAGAATAATTAGCAACTAACTGTGCCTGTTTTATTTTTTACCAGAACATCCCAGAGACTTTATTGCCCAGTGGGTCGACGGTCAAGCTCTCACAAATCACAAGATTCAGTCTATGCTGCCTTATTCTCTCTTTATTGGTAAGAGATCTCGAAACATCTGAATGTCTGTTTGTTAAATAAATAAAAAAAAGAAAAAAACTTGTAATTTAGGAATTAAATTAGACCCCTCAGACCTGAATTCTATTTGTTCTTAAGGTTTCCAAAAACAAGAAAATAAATAAAAATAATTAACATTTCTAAACACACAATCGTGAATTTAAAAATGAAACGCCAATTTTTGTGCTACACATAAACCTTATCCTAAAGATAACAAATGTGTTTTACATTTTAAATCTACTCACAATCAGGAATCGGGCACTCTGTGGGTGGATTGTTACATCAGAATTAAAGTATGAAGTAATCTGCAGGGTCAGGGATGTTGACTGACATTTGCTGTTTAGCTTAAAATGTCAACCATGGGTTTTTTGACCTGTTTCTGTATTTTCCAGACGAGTCTGCTTGTGTTCTGGACTCCTCACGTAGCTGAGCGCATCCTGGTTGACCTCATTGGAGTTGATCTCCATTTCGCACAGCTTTGCATCAATCCCCTGAGAATCTTTTCTTTCTTCCCCATACCTGGTATGTTTTGGTGTGTCAAATTTACCAAAATGTAACATTCAATACATAACATTAATGGGTTATTGTGTTGCTTTCTACAGTTATGCTCCGAGCACATCTAACGGGTTGGATGATGGCAATGAAGAAAACGTTTGTGCTAGCTCCAAGTTCAGCTCTGCGCATCATAGTGCTTTTTACAAGCCTAGTTGTGCTTCCCTACATGGGGTTTGTGTATATAGTATATTATAATAATATTATGCTACGTTTTGTACTTTTCTTGGATTTCCAGTTGTTTGGAAGTTACAATTCTAAAATAATTTATATGCATTAAAATATATATATTAAGTGGCGAGAGGGACACAGACACACTGGCACTGTTCAAGGCAGCACAGGGCTCTTAATTAAAAATGTGGCACCAAATAAATAAATATGTGCTCATTCAATGCTCTGTCAGCTGGTGGTGAGCAGGTCTGGCAAGTGCACGACTTGGATAGTGTGCCCGGGAGTGCTCTGTGGTGCTTTCACCCCACTTAGTCCAGTAGCGCGTGGGTTTCCGGACCAGAGGTGTGGGATCTCGCTTTGCTGGTCCATCCGCCATGCCCTGGGCTCCGTGCTAACTGGATCCTTGCACCCTGTTGTTGACTCCTTGTCCCTGTATATAGTCCACTTTCTCCCACACTGAATGGTGTGACTCCTTTCCAACCGGCTGTGTCACGTTTGAGTGCACAGGCTGGCAATGCTGATTGAGTACAAGTACTGATTTTTTTTCTGGTACTCACGATAACGATTCTGATGCTTGTTTTTAGGGATGTGGCAGTTTTTCAAGTAATGACACAGTATAAATAGTTTTAAGACAGCCGTGTCATATTTTGTGGTAATACCCCGTCAGTGACATGGCAGTTACTTGGAATATCGTACTTTTAGTTCCATAATGTTAAAACGATGACAATATTTTTTTATATTACTCGTATTATAAGTACTGGTTTTTACACCTCCCTTTGATATTTTCGGAACATGTCTGCCATCCCTTGGGTTGTCAGCATTAACTCTGAAATATTTCCACATCGGCTTTGTGCACTGAAAGAACTGTCGATGATGTCCCAGGGTAGCAGTCTTTTGTAGCAGAGTGTTTTTACAAATACGGGTACGAGTACAGGAGCTCAGTAACAAGCCCGATATAGGTGCATCCTCATATATATTCGATTCTTGCACCTTTTTTGATGGATATTTCTCAGAGGGTAAGAAACTTTCTGACCGCCCATGTTTAGGATTAGGGCACTAAATAGTGACCCATTGTGACCAATGTTTTGTGCAGAGTGCACGGTGCTGCATTGGGAGTGGGGTCTTTGTTGTCTGGATTTGTTGGGGAGTCCATTTTCCTGGCATTGGCTATTTATTGTGTGAACCGAAAACAGGTGAGGAATTCAATTTCAAATCATTAATAAAGCCAATAGAAGAGGGTAGAAACTAATTTCCTTTACTTGGTTACATTTACTAACAGGTACCTTTTAAGTAAAATTTACTGTGTTCACTTTTATTCTTATTCAACTAACATTTGAGAGAAATACTATTGTAATGACCTGTGGGTGGCTCTAGAATCCGAAGATGCTGACAACAGGCTTGGTTTTATGGCTTTTTTGAGGACACCCCTGCATCTCATATCAAGAGACGTATCAACACACATTGACAAAAAGACATCTAGAGCCACCCCAGTCACGATGATGGTTAGACCAGTAACAGCACCATAATCATATGTGCTAGAGTCCGCATGAGCCAATCACGTGGGAGTAGAGAGTGTGATGTCACATGGCCAATCACTACATTATCCCCTCTTAAGGTCCCACAACCCTTTACCCTAAGTCTCTGGGTAATTAAGTGTGACTCCAGGCACGGGATGATTGACCAGCAGCATGTTGCTCACCAACTGGCTCTGTGTTGTGACTTCTGAGCCCGATCTCCTCCTGATCCAGGGCAGCGGTGTCAGTCTGCCGTTGAGCAATATTACCTGCTGCTCTGTATCAACCAGACGAACAATTCTGGTGATTTCCAACGTAAGGCGAAGGGCCTTTTTTCTCACCTTGACCTGTAGATCAACAGGCACAGGGCTCTATCTTGTTCCTGGTGAGCTTTTGGTGGAGCCTTCCACATCTTTGTTGGTTCAAGTATGCTGACACTAGTCTATAAACAATCTTTGGGATGGCCCACAACCCCAAGCGAGAGGGCTAGGTGCAATCCCTAATGCCTTTCTTGCAGCGGAAACACTTCTCTCACATAGAATTTTGCCAGATCGACCCCTCGGCGACCCAGCACAGTGGTTGGCGTGGGACACTGGCCGTTGGTGGAGGGTCAAACCCACAGACCTCCTTAGCTTGCTCGGGCAGACTCTGTAGTTCCTGCTGCTCCTCAATAGTAGGATCCCACAACGCCTAGTGCAGGACCCTCCAGAGCTAGTGTGTTTGGCTAGGCATTGTTGGTGGTGCCGCAGTGAGAAACTAAAGATACTCGAACTAGGTGAGATACAACTCCAGTGCTGCTGCCTGTCCACCATACCTCAGCAACCTGTCTTGTGGTATGGATGGTGCAACTGCTATAATTGCTGCAAGGCCGTCTTCCTGGCGCCTGGCCTCACCTCCAGAGACTCCTTCCGCCGAGATGATGCTCCATGACAAATCTGGCTGGTCCTTTCCAGCGAATATGACTCCAAGGCAGGGTGCTGACGATGCTCAAGTAGCTGTAGCATCTCTTCCAGAGCCGTTGCTCCGATGCAAGCTTGTTTGTCAGTGCCAACCCACTTCTGACACCAATGTAATGACACGTGGGTGGCTTAGAATCCATCTTAAAAAAGATGCAGACAACAGTTTTACGGCTATTATCACTGCAATATGGCCAATGGAAGCACTTTAATTGTAAAGTGAGAAAGGAACAGGCCACAGTCACCTGCTGGGTATAAAAATGGGTTACTTGTAATGGATTGGGATTTCACCGCACTCATACCACCAATGTCCACAGTGTTAATAGGAGTACATTTCTATATTTCTTGGTGTTATAGCTGATCGCCCTCAAGCTGTAATCTCAACTCATCTTAGCTTCCTCCGCTTCTCCGAGGCCGGGTCGCGGGGGCAGCAGTCTAAGCAGGGATGTCCAGACTTCTCTCTCCACAGACACTTCCTCCAGCTCTTTGGGAGGGACCCTGAGGTGTTCCCAGGCCAGCAGAGAGACATAGACCCAGCGTGTCCTGGGTCTTCCCTGGTGCCTCCTCCAAGTGGGAAATGCCTGGAACACCTCCGCAGTGAGGCGTCCAGGAGGCATCCGGAATAGATGCCCAAGCCACCTCAGCTGGCTCCTCTCGATGTGGAGGAGCAGCGGCTCTACTCTGAGCTCCTCCCGGGTGACGAAGCTTCTCACCCTATCTCTAAGGGAGAGCTCAGCCACTCTGCGGAGGAAACTTATTTTGGTTGCTTGTATCCAGGATCTTGTCCTTTGGGTGAGAGTAAGAATGCAGATCGACCTTTAAATCGAGAGCTTTCCCTCAATTTGCTGAGCTTTGCTCTGCTCCCTCTTCATCTCGACGGACTGCTACAACGACCGCATCACTGCAGACCCTGCACCGGTCCGGCTGTCGATCTCACGCTCAAGCTGTAAACTGAACCCTAATATAGGATGTGTTCACTAATTCCAGCACGGTCCCATGCTCCACAGGCCATCAAACAAAGGGTTGGTTCCTCCATTTAACACCAAATTGTGTACGGCCAGGATTATATTTTATCACAGGGTTAAAAACTGAAGACGCTGAGATGTTTGTCCCTTTGGTCATATGATGTGAATAGAATAGGTCCGGCTCTCCAGAAAGTCTGAGCAAGCCACTTTTATTTATACCCAGCAGCTAAGCTGTCATACTAATTTGCTTTCATTGACCTGTTTACAAGTTCTTGGGGAAGATTGGCTGCCCTGACATGCGCTCCCTTAATTGAATCATTCATATTTACATTTATGCATTTGGTAGATGCTTTAATTCTAAAGCAACTTACATTACAAGGAATGAACACATTTTGTCAGTTTTTGCTTTCCTTGGGGTTTGAACCCAACAGCCTTTGCATTGCTTGCACAATGCTCTACTGACAGGAACGCATACATCTCATTTTTCTCATAGGTTGTGTGCGTAATTTAGGTGTTTTTGAGTTAGAGGCCACTACACACGGATCAGAATTTTTGGTCCAAAGTTTACTGCGAAAAAAACACCTCAAGTGAAAACCATGGGCACCAACAGGAACTCGCACATCTGACTGAGGGAGTGGTGCTAATGAAAATTTCAGTGGTTTTTCACAAGGAGAATAACCAATGAAAGCTGGCTCTTTTGATGACGTGACTTAGGTATAAAAGTGCTGCTCATATCACAATTTCATAGCAATTTTGGAAATGAATTAGGAAAAAAACAGCACTCCACAAATCCTCTTTTCTCCAGATTTTTATCAAACAGCTCCTTTTGTGATCAGCCAACAGAATAAACTACTCGACATCCATATTTTTCTTTCATTTCTGCTCTGTCATCTTTTTTTGTTTCTCTGTGTGGTGTGGAGTGTATTTGGTGCGGAGTTGTAAAACCTATGTATATTCAAATATACATTTTTAGGATATTTAGAGTATCTCTATGGTACAATATAGAAATTACAGCAGCATTATGAAATTACTGCACTACTTTTTTTCATTTTAACTTCCTGCTTTCAGAAGAAAACTGCACAAGCAGCCGTAGTTGTGGAGGTTTATAACATTTCCCAAACAATTGAGGTCACTTGCAAAGCTGATACAGATATCATTCAGGAGACTGTGACTGAGGAGACCACGAAGAGCTCTGAAGATCTACAGCAGTGAAGGGTCATTGACTTTTGTTAACAATTCTTTTTATATTAATTTTCTCCAAGACTAATAATTCTATATTTTTACAGATTTCATGTGGTAACTGGAATTGTCAAATGAACTGGTGGTAAAGATGCAGATGGAAAATAAAATATGTGCACAGACAAATTTAAAGATCACGATACTTGGATCTCAAAGTTCTTTAATTGCAATGGTTATAAATCCACAATGAATGAAGCAATCAGGTGATCATTCATTCATGGTATTTGTGTTCTTGGTGAGGTTTGAATGCTAGAACAGCTGCAAAATCATTGAACAAGAACATATAAAAAGAACAAGAAATCAAGTCTCATAAAAAAAACCCCATAAACTCATCTTTTAAACAGTATTGGCAAAATAGGTAAAGTCATTAGCTGCTTGTTTAGATAAATATGTAAATAAATAGTTTTGGCATCAACAACAAAGAGTGCTTAACCCATAGAAGTCTCTGCACGCAACATGCAACTATTGTTTAGGTTTGGTTTTTAATGTGTAGGTTTCTTTTAACGAACATTGGAAAAGTTATGAAGAATAGTTTGTAAGGTAATTAGAATGTCCAATCGTCTTTCAGTTTCATTTTACGTACCCCAAACTGTTGCCATTAAGTGGTGAAAAAAGGCATAATTTTGTAAGTACAAGACCTGTGATATGCAGTAAAAAATGAGAACATTTAATATTCAGAATTGCAGAACTACTGTGTAATGTGATGAAAAGAACCGTGGGTTGTACTAAAAAATGTAAAAAAAGAACCGTGGGTTGTACTAAAAAATGTATCAAGCATTGACACAAAAATCTTTTTAGGATAATTTATTGAAGCAAACTGTAAAGTAATCAAAAGGCCCGGGAATTCTATGGGTTAAATCAATCTCAGCCTTGTGCTATAATTATCAAACACCGCAACATTTGGCAGTAGCCATCAAACTGTCACAATGTGTTATCAGATAAAGATCGAAGACATCAATTGTGCAAACGGCACAATTCACAATGTCCAGGGCTATTTTTAATATATTAAAAAAGCAATAGAAATTTTACTTACAGTGGGCAGACTGTATACTTATATTCCTTACGACAGCCACAAAACAGTCTTTTAATTCAAGCTCAGTAAATTGTGTAAACATTTTAGGCTTTCACATCAAAATACTCCAAACAAGGTTAAAATGGCAGCAAAGATTCCCTTCTGAACACGCTTCCTGACAGGTAGATGTTTATTCTATGACTCATCTGTGGGAAAAACCTGAGCACTTCTGCATTGTAGACTTCTATCAATTGTTTTCATGGCATTATTTACGAGCAGATGGGATTCAAACAAAGCTTCATCCCACTGAAGCAGATCAGCTTTGTCCTCTGAGCTCGCTGCTGTTACTGGAGGTCATGGAGATGTTGTAGTTTGTCCATCTCTGTGCTGGTGTTGAAGATTCTTCCTGACTGGAACATTATAATGGCGATCATCCTCGGTGACGATGCACACACATGGCCACTCGTGCTTGTGGTCATCAGGGTAATGAGTCACAAACTCTTCTGTGTCAATCATGTACAGACGGAAGGCTTGAATGGTGTGGTTTAAGGCATAGCCCAGCAGAAACATCTCTACCTACAAAGCAACAACAGACATTCTGTGATTTGTAAATCAATATTTATTAGATGTATTCAAGTGAGAACTGATAAGAATATCGTCTGAGGTTCATGACACTTTGAGATGTTTTTTTTTTTTTAATTATTATTTAATGTCCCTGTAATGCTCAGTTATTTTGTCACATATACAAAAATTAATGAAAAAGCAGTACCTTATTAATGGTAAATGTTATATTTCCTGTGGCTTGATGGAGATATAACTGAGTGTACGTTATAGATGTACTCAGACAAGATCCCAAAGTTGGCAAACTGCGACCGTTCAGACATTGTATGGCTGAGTTACAACATGGCGAAAATGTCAAAATTCGAAATTTACCAACCCACATACCTTATGATAAGACTGATGACGTTTGAGGCAAACAGATTAAATTTGTAGGAGGAGTTCGTTAAACTATAAGACATGCAAGTGCCATTTTTTAAGGGGTATTTCCAAAATAATTCACTTCCTCTTGGTTTTGGAAACTCACTACAATAGACGTTTTGTAGGTTTTGGTCTCTTACATAAGTCGCCCAAATTTCAAACTTTTCATTTAAACACAGTAAAAACATCAGAAATGGCATATTTCATGTGGCACTGACACAATTGTCTACAATACACTTGTTCAGACATGGATTTTTAATATACAAAGCAAATTTAATCAAGATTGGACATTGTACAGCTGAGATATGACAACTTCCTGTGTCATTACGAAACACCGAAATTCAGCCAACCGCTAAGGCCTGAAACTGTGCAAAATGTACAAGAAAATAACGTCCCGTCAGTTTTAGAAACTTGCTCCTATTGACGTTTTTGTAAGTCCATATTTGTTCCAAATGTTAAACATGTTCTTCAAACACAGTCTGAAATAGCCGTGTTGCCACAAGGCAAACTAAAATATCGACTTTCAACGACTATCATGCATACTGTTTAACGTAGTCAAAAAAGCTTCATGATTTAACATCCCATGTGCCTTAAGATGGAGTTTGGAGATAACCAGACAAAATCTCTAGAATGAGCTCGTTAAAGTGGCCTTTTTAGAGTTTTTTGCGAAATAGTGACTTCCTGTCCTTATTCGTACACTACACGTTGGGTAAGCTGAAACCCACTTTTCAAACCACAATCATTGTTTTCCACCAGTTCTGATGTGTGTGTGCATGTGTGCATGAAATTTGGTGAATTTACTTTAATGCACAGTTACAAAACCTTATCATCATGCTGTGTGCTCAATACTTGCCTGTTCTACCCCTCCGCTAAAGCCAATCTGGCTCAGGTGATTGGCCAGGAGGCACTGAGGGTTTTCGGATGTGTCGCGGGCAAAGAGAAGCCAGCAGAACACAGGCACTTCTTGATCAGTCACCATACTGTGATGGAGCTCAAGGGCTTTGGCCAGCATCAGAAACTTGATGGCCTCTAGAAGCCCGTACTCTTCTGGTCCACCCTGGAACACATGCTCACAGACATTCTGCTTCTCCTCGAGGCTCTCGCAGGCTGCTGCTAACTGCCACTACACAGACATGAAACAATACATGGGGACTATTAATTCCTTCACATAAAGTAAAAATGTGCATCAATTAGTGCACAGCAATCAAAGAAAAGCTGAAAAAAAGCTTAAATTTAGATCAAATTGAGCCTTTCTACCAAAGGGGTGCCATTTGCTTGCTGTAACTTTACAAAATGTCTTTTACTTGAATGTAATCACTTGATTTTAAAACAGATTCCAATAGCAAACATACCTAAGTTTTCCAAATGGGCATTGGTTCATCTTAAATAGTTTTATTAGATTTAAATTTATATTAGCTGGGTTTTCTCGTTACGAACCCTCTTGATATTCTTTATATAAGTAAAAGGACTGAGTTTTTGGTAAAGAATTAACAAATATATAATAAATAGACACATGGTGAACATGATTATAGAACCAGAAAATTTTGTAAATTGAGTTATTTAGCAAATATGTGCACTTTTTCACTAAAATAATGAATCTCAGAAATAATTTGAGTAACGTTATACATTTTTTAAATGACTCTCCAAGACATTGTCCCAAAATCATCTTCTTTTACTTTCGGCTGTTCCCAGTTTAGGGGTCGCCACAGCGAATCATCCTTTTCCACCAAACTCTGTCCTCAGTATCCTCTACTCTTGCACCAACTACCTTCATGTCCTCTTTCAGCACATCCATATATCTCGTCTTTGGTCTTCCTCTTGACCTCTTGCCTGGCATCTCCATCTCCAACATCCTTCTACCAATATAACCACTATCCCTCCTCTGCACATGTCCAAACCATCTCAACCTGGCCTCTCTGACTTTGTCTCCAAAACAACCAACCTGAGCTGTCCCTCTGATGTGCTCGTTCCTAATCTTGTCCATCCTCGTCACTCCTAAACTGAACCTCAACATCCTCATCTCTGCTACTTCCAGCTCTGCCTCTTGTCTCTTCCTCACTGCCACAGTCTCCAACCCATACATCATAGCTGGTCTCACTACTGTTCTGTACACCTTTCCTTTGATTCTTGCTGACACTCTTCTGTCACACAACACCCCTGACACTTTTCTCCACCCACTCCAACCTGCCTGCACTCGTCTCTTCACCTCTTTTCCCCACTCCCCGTCACACTGGACTGTTGACCCCAAATACCTAAACTCCTGCACCTTCTTTACCTCAGCCCCCTGTAACCTCACTGTTCTATTTCCCTCCCTCTCGTTCAAACACATGTATTCTGTCTTGCTGCGACTGACTTTCATTCCTCTTCTTTCTAGAGCTGACCTCCAGCTTTCCAGGTTTTCCTCCACCTGCTCTCTGCTCTCACTACAAATTACAATGTCATCTGCAAACATCATTGTCCATGGCGATTCCTGCCTGACCTCATCTGTCAACCTGTCCATCACCATAGCAAATAAGAAGGGACTCAAAGCTGATCCTTGATGTAGCCCCACCTCCACCTTGAACTCCTTTGTCTGACCTACAGCACATCTCACTGCTGTCTTACTTCTCTCATACATATCCTGAACTACTCTGACGTACTTCTCTGCCACTCCTGACCTCCTCATACAGGACCATAGCTCTTCTCTTGGCACCCTGTCATACGCTTTTTCTAAATCCACAAAGACGCAGTGCAGCTCCTTCTGACCATCTCTGTACTTCTCCATTAACAATCTCAGAGCAAAAATTGCATCAGTAGTGCTCTTCCTGGGCATGAAGCCATACTGCTGTTCACAAATATCCACTTCCCTTCTTAACCTAGCTTCCACTACTCTTTCCCAAAGTTTCATTGTGTGGCTCATCAACTTTATGCCTCTGTAGTTGTTACAACTCTGCACATCACCCTTGTTCTTAAAGATTGGTACTAGGACACTTCTCCTCCATTCCTCAGGCATCTTCTCACTCTCTAAAATCCTGTTGAACAACCTAGACAGGAACTCCACTGCTGTCTCTCCTAGACACTTCCACACCTCCACTGGTATGTCATCTGGACCAACACCCTTTCCACTCTTCATTCTCCCCAGAGCCTTCCTCACCTCATCCTTTCTAATCTTTTCAACTTCCTGCTCTACAATATTCACCTCTTCCACCCTTCTTTCCCTTTCATTCTCCTCATTCATCAAATCCTCAAAATACTCCTTCCATCTTCTCAGCACACTCTCCTCACTTGTTAGCACCTTTCCATCTCTATCTTTAATCACCCTTATCTGTTGCACATCCTTCCCATCTCTGTCTCTGTCTCGCTAATCTATACAATTCCTTCTCGCCTTCCCTCGTGTCTAACCTGGCATACAACTCATCATATGCTTTCTGTTTGGCCTTTGCCACCTCCCACTTCACTCTGCGCTGTGATTCCTTGTAGTCCTGTCTGCTTTCTTCAGTCCTTTCGATGTCCCACTTCTTTTTAGCTAGCCTCTTCTTCTGGATGATGTCCTGTACTTCCTCATTCCACCACCATGTTTCTTTATCTTCTTTCCTCCTTCCAGCTGACACACCTAGCACCGTTCTCCCTGTCTCCCTGATCAATTGTGCTGTAGTTTCCCAGTCATCTGGAAGCTCTTCCTGACCACCCAAAGCCTGTCTCAGCTTCTGTCTGAATTCTTCACAATCTTCTTCCTTTTTCAACTTCCACCACTTGGTCTTCTTTTCAGTCTTTCGTCTTCTCTTCTTCCTGACCACCAGAAACATCCTACACAACACCATCCGATGCTGTCTGGCTACACTCTCTCCTACCACTACTTTACAGTCTCTGATCTCTCTCAGATTGGCTCGTCTACAAAGGATGTAGTCTACCTGCGTACTCCTCCCTCCACTCTTGTAGGTAACTCTATGTTCCTCCCTCTTCTGGAAATAAGTATTAACTACAGCCATTTCCATCCTCTTGGCAAAGTCCACCATCTGTCCTTCTAGGTTCCTTTCCTTAACACCGAACCTGCCCATCACCTCCTCATCACCTCTGTTGCCCTCGCCAACATGCCCATTGAAATCTGCTGCCACTACTACTCTCTCTCCTCTGGGAACACTCTCAATCACCTCATCTAACTCACTCCAAAATCTCTCCTTCTCTTCCAACTTACAGCCTACTTGTGGAGCATAACCACTCACTACATTCAACATCACCCCTTCAATTTCTAACTTCAAACTGATCACCCTGTCTGACACTCTTTTCACCTCTAAAACATTCCTCACAAACTCCTCCTTCAGGATCACTCCTACCCCATTTCTCTTCCTATCCACACCATAGTAAAACAGTTTGTATCCCCCTCCAATACTACGCGCTTTGCTACCCTTCCACCTGGTCTCCTGCACACACAGAATATCTACCTTCCTTCTCTCCATCATGTCTGCCAGCTCCCTACCCTTCCCTGTCATTGTACCAACGTTAAGAGTCCCTATTCTCAGATCTATACTCCTGCCGTTCCTCTTCTCTTTCTGTCGACGAATCCTTCTCCCTCCTCTCCTTCTTCGACAAACAGTAGTCCAATTTCCACTGGAACCCTGTAAGTCAACAGCACCGGAGGCGGTCGTTGTTAACCCGGGCCTCGACCGATCCGGTATGGAAATCGATTTGGTGACTCGCATATTTGGTTTTGGCATATTTTACGCCGGATGCCCTTCCTGACGCAACCCTCTCTATTTATCCGGGCTTGGGACCGGCACAGAAGTCACTGGCTTGCAACCCCTGTGGCTAGATTATTGTCCCAAAATCATCAAATATGTAAAAAAGAAATTGAGAAAATGTAACTTTGCTATTCCCATGGCCTTCTAAAGATCCAAGTGATGCAACCTCCTGCTGAAAAACTGACTTCTCCAGTTGTTCAGGAGCGGGATGGGTTATTGAAACAATCAATAAGATCTTAATCATTATATTTTATGGTGACGTGTAGCATCAGAGACCTGGTCCAACGCTATTTTTCAGTGTTTTCATGGATTTGAAATAAGAATAGTATGTAGTGCTTTTTGCTTAGTAACAAAATGTGTTTATGAAGCCGTTTTAAAGCTTATTAACACAATTAAATGCCCAAAGAAAGAAATGGGACTCATTTGGTTGAATGGCACAATTATTTTTATAAGAATGATCTAGATCAGGGATTCTCAAGTACTAGTGGGCCGCAGAGGTCAAATTTTAAAGAAAGTTTTTATTTTCTAGAGACAGAGAGAGAGCGATAGAGAAAAAAAAAGGGGGGGGGGTCACTGTGAGCATCATTACAAAGTATTTAACTTTGCGCGTAAACAATCTCCCAAGATTAGAATACAATTAGCCATCAATAATAAATCTTTTCATTCTGATAGATTTTTAGAAGTTATTTACCTTTTCTTTAAGGAGATCCAAATAAGTTTTGAGTTTCTCCACCGAATTGTCACTCTCACATCCCAGCCTGCATTCAGGGGGAAACAGCCATCCACCAATCAAGTTCTCCTGAGCTTCAATCAACTCTGGTAACTGTGTGGAAATCAGCATTTGTTAATCTGAGCTTGATTAACCCAGTCTGGGAAACAGTGTTCATATGAGGAAGTGAAAACATGCAGGTGCAGATCATCAACCATATGTTTCTAGCTGTGAGAATTGTAGCATATGTTTCCCTTGTGAGAAATTTACGGAAATCGCAATCCCCATCAAATCCTTGTGCTCCTTCTTGATTCTGTAGGTCACTGAGCATCTGCTCATGAGTGTATTGAGGTGTCACATGGTTTTTCTGAAAGTAATTAAGGGATGTGAGCTCTTTTAACACATTCATCTTCTTAAAACCTTTTGCAATTCTGTTTCAGGGTTTTAAAGTTCAAAAATTGTTACTATTGTTCATTAATTAGAGCATCACTTTGTTCAATGATTGACTATTTATATAATAAAATAAATAAATATATATAATATTTGTCATGCTATTTGTTTTCGAATCTACATGTATGATAATGGTATTCATCGCACCATAATGAATATATCTCCATTAATTTAACCCTTAAGAGTTGTTGGTGATGTTTTCAGCCACTTTAGGGTGATTTTGAGTGTAAAAATGGTAATAACATTTTCTTCGTTTCAGCCATGATTTTCGGTGGCAAATTGGTGGAAAATGCTTTAAAAAAATTTAAAACTCAAAACTGCTGTAAAAATTTATCAGATCAATCAATATTTTTTTCCACTTTCTTGCATAAATCTCTTTATCTATGTAAGCTCTAATCAAAACTATTTATATCTAGGAATTTTACCCTTTAAATTTGAGATTTTTGCTGTTGAACACTATTTAGAACCATTAACCCTTGAGATAAGACTGTGCAAATAAAGCTTAGTTTCTGAATGGTACATGGAGTACAACAGCATGTCTAACCCAATCGCAAGGGTTAATGATTCTAAATGGTGATCAAAAGGAAAAATCTAAAATTTTACCTCTTTCCAATAGGAATGACCACCAACAATGGTGTCATGGAATTGCAGTAAAAAAAAGGTTGTTATTAATGGAAGTGAATGGTGTTACTAACAATAAATGAGGGAGAAAAAAAATCAAATCTACTGTGACACAAAAACGTCTAGGTTACCTTACGTAACTCCCGTTCCCTAAAGGAGGGAACGCAGACGAATTTCGAGTTCTTCGACTATGGGAACTTTAACCATAACGCCATGCCTCAAGTCCATCCAGTCAGTCTGACTCTAAGCTGTTAAGGTTAGATATTAGCCAGGTGCAAGACTGGGAATCTCCTTCTGCCCCTTAGCCCGGAATAAATCTACTGCGGGGTAGTCGCATGTGTTGTACAGCAGGGCGACCAGAAGGAGTGTAGCTCTGATGTGGAAAAGAGGTGCGCGGAGATTGCTTTAATACCTGAAGAGGGCTACCAGCGAGTGCATGTCTTCCCGGCCGAAATAGGAGGGGGAGGACGAAAAAGCCATCGATCTGCACCACAGAGGGGGGGAAGAACGGAAACGGGGTAATACAAAACAAACTGAAAAGGGGTTTGTATAGAATACGCAGACTGGGCCACCCAAGTTCTGTAGGGGTCAGGCCAACGGCAAAACCTTCACTACTAGAACCTAGCAAAACTGACTGCTCCGCTCAGTCAGATGCCACGTGGGGGGAGGATAGAGTTCACCGAAACCACCGTTAGGGGGTCGTGAAAGAGGAGTTCACCGAACCACCGTTAGGGAGTCGTGAATAAAATGGTCTGCAGGCACAGCACATCCAAATCCGGACCCGACTGCAGTCAGTTCCGGACCATAGTCCTCATCGGTGTTGGAGTTGGAGATGAGGGAAAGGATGTTCGACAGACCCATGGGGATGGTCATCCATGGGTATTGCCCCCACCTGTGCCGACAGGTTAGCTGCCACCACTCAGCACCGCCGAAAGCACAGTGCCTAAATCGAGGCAGTAATGCCTGATGAAGGTTAGGGGTGTCGACCAGCCCGCAGCTCTACAATTGTCGGCGAGTGAGACCCCCTTGGCTAAAGCCTACGAGGCGGCAATGCCGCAGGTGGAGTGCACCCTTAGCCTAGCTAGAGAGCAGGGTACATCACTTGCCAGGTAAGCCTCCACAATCCAACCTGCTAACCGCTGCTTGGACACAGCGTACCCTAGTGCTGGGCGATATGGAAAAATCATATATCACAATATGGATTATTTTATATCACGATAACGATATATATCACTCGACATTACTGAAGTTCTTACGACTGGGCATAACGTACTTCGGGTCAAGCACTTCTCGGAAGCTACTCTTCTCAACTGCATACACGGGGATCATGCCTTTACAACAGTAATGCAGGATGGCACATGTGATTTCTTTATGGCGCTGGGACGTTTTTTTCATACGGTGTGCATTTTATGAAAGACTCTTCAATTTTAGGCTGGCTATATTTTTTCTCGCCACTTGCCCGGGCTGTTTCACAACTTTCTTTACGTTGCATTTCTTCGATTCTCCAGTATTCTTTTTCGTGAACCTTCTTGAAGTGGTAAGAGGTTTGTTGTGTTGGCGTCGGGCGTGGAAAGTTTTTTGGCAGAGTTTGCAGATGACTGTCTTCTGCTCTGTGTCGGAGCTCTTGAAGCCAAATACAACCAAATCACTGACGTTTCGGTAAAAGAACTTCTTGGGCTGCTGCCTGCGTAGCAGTTTCAATTTGTTGCGACTCCGGGCATTCATCTTCAACCTCTTGCGTCTCCATCTTTAAGCGCTCACGAGTTAACTAGCGTAAAGCATTTCGCAACAACGTAAAGCGTCACGTCGCAAAATCACAAGACAGAGTTTCTTTGCGAAAAAGTTCATTTTTATTCTTGATTATCACTTATATAAAGGGTACAGTATGCATTGCATAGCCACAAGACATTGTCATACATTTGTCATAGCCTATTTAATGCAATATTTTCTTTAGTAATTGATAAATTTAGGTTAGAAACGATAGAAACGATAGAAGAGAAATAGGACGATAGACACTTTTCTATCGTCCCCACGATATATGTCGTCATATCGCCCAGCACTAGCGTACCCCTTACGCTGGCCCGCAAAGCAAATGAAGAGCTGCTGGGAGATACAGAACGGGCGCGCACTGGACAGAGAGTACCCTGGGCTGGGTCTGCCTCCTCCCGGGGCAGGGTCACCGTCTGATCCCGAAGGGGACTGACAGGATCTTGGGGATGAATCCGGGCCTGGGTCTAATACGTACCAGGCAGGTTTCGTCGGCGGACAGAGCCTGGAGATCTCCAACCCTCTTGAGGGACGCTAAGGCCAACAGAAGAGCCGTCTTCAGAGACAGGGCCCGCATATCTGAGACGGACAGAGGCTCAAAAGAGGACATTCTCAGCCCTCTCAGGGTGATGGAGAGGTCCAAAGAGGGAACAGTGGGGGGCCTAGAAGGACGTGGCCATCTAGCCCCTTGGAGGAATGTCAGCGTCAGATCGTGGCTGCCAATCGATTTCCCTTCAACCCGAAGGTGGAAGAAGGAAATCGCCGCTGCATAGACCTTAAGGGACGAAGGGGACAGCATAGACCTTGAGGGACAAAGGGAAGGAGATCGAACCCCTCCTGGAGAAAGGTTAGCACGACTCTGATCGGACATGTCCTTGGGAAGAGGCAGGGGGTCCACCGCGGATGGATATGCCATACATGGAGGACCCATAAATCTGGTCACGGGTGCCTGAATCCCCCCCCTGAGTAAGAAGATCCTGTCTCAGGGGGAATCGGCCAGGGAGGGCCCGTCACAAGGGACGAGAGTTTTCCGAACCATGCTTTGTTGGGCCACATGGACGCGAACCTCCCTTGGGAGTTGATGTACGCAACCACCGCCGTGCTGTCCGTCCTGATAAGCACGTGACACTGAAGCACGTGACATAGTCAGCATCTTGAACCGGAACTTGGCCAGGCCCCGATTCAGGCGCCTCAGATCCAGGATTGGTCGCAACCCGCCTGACCTTTTGACCTTATCAGAAAGTAAGGGCTGTAAAACCCTCTTTCTGCGTCGGCTGAAGGGACCGGCTCGACTGCTCCTTTGTTCAAAAAGGCAGTGATCTCCTCTCGCAGGACTGAGGCGCCTGTCAGTGGGACAGAGGTCTCTAACACACCTCGAAACCTGGGGGGTTTCATGAACTGAGCTTCACGAGCTTCCACCAGGCTCCCAGGTACACAGTCAGGGGTCCTACAACAGACGTGCCGATGAAGGCGGGGCCACACGGATGCGAGCTTGGTGGTGGAATCACTAGGCGGGGCACTGATGGCACTGCGGGGGCTACTGCCGCCATGTCCACCGACCAGGCCATTGGTAGTCGCACCGGGGTCGGGGTCTTCGTCAAAGAATGAGGAAGAGGTACACACTTCACACAAGGCGTGCCCCTTGTGCCAGGGGGAGTCGGGTCAATAGTGAGACCCTGAAAGATCTTGCATCTTCCCGGGATGTCAACCTTAGGGGTGCTTCTTACGGGAAGAAGCTCTCGTCTGCCTCCGAGAACCCTCTGAGGAAGACGGTGCCATCCGCCGTGCAGGGGTCGCTGCCGGCACTCTGGAAGCGGGCACTCGACCGCGGCGCTGGGCACTGTCTCTGGCGTCTAACCATCAGCTCTCCCAGACCCTCCGCCTGCTGCCTGATCGTGGAGACCTTTGATGACATTTCTCTCCAGAATGCCTTAATAGTCTTCAGATTTCATTCTACCTCGCACACATTCAAGACAAAAGCAGCCCCAAAACATTACTGAGCCTCCTCCATGTTTCACCGTAGGGACAGTGTTCTTTTCTTCGTATGCTTGGTTTTTGAGTCTATGAACATAGAGTTGATGTGCCTTACCAGAAAGCTCCAGTTTGGTCTCATCTGTCCAAAGGACATTCTCCCAAAAGCTTTGTGGCTTGTCAACATGCATTTTTCCAAATTCCAGTCTCGCTTTTTTATGATTTCTTTTCAGCAGTGGTGTCCTCTTTGGTCGTCTCCCATGAAGTTCACTTTGGGTCAAACAACGACGACAATCTGACACTGATGTACCTTGGCCTTGGAGTTAACCTTTAATTTCTTTGTTCTGGGCTCTTTGGGTGCAATTCAAACAATCCGTCTCTTCAATTTGTCATCAATTTTCATGTTGCGACCACATCCAGGGAGGTTGGCTACTGTCCCGTGGGTCTTGAATTTCTGAATAATATGAGCCACTGTTGTCACAGGAACTTCAAGTTGTTTAGAGATGGTCTTATACCCTTTACCTTTAAGATGTTTGTCTATAATTATTTTTCGGATGTCCTGGGATAATTCCCTCCTTCGCTTTCTGTCGTCCATGTTCAGTGTGGTACCTTTTCACCTTTTCACCAAACAGCAGAGTGACTACTTGTCTCCCTTTAAATACACAGACTGACTGATTATGAGTTTGGAAACACCTGTGATGTCAATTAAAGGACACACCTGAGTTAATCATGTCACTCTGGTCAAATAGTTTTCAATCTTTTATAGAGGTACCATCATTTTTGTCCAGGACTGTTTCATTAGTTTTTTTTTTAAATAATTATGTTGATCAACAATTAAAAAGTGATAGCTGTATTTGATTGTTTAATTTGCAATAAATTTTTATTTATTGTTACTTTTGTAAGTTTCGAGTGATTTCAGTGAGAATTGTGGGTTTGTCCTTCTTTAACTGAGGGGTACCAACAATTTTGTCCACGTGTGTATATATTATTTGCACATCTCCTCACCAATAGAAAGCTTTCATCTTGGATCCAAGTGGGTATGTTTGTGCTGGTCATCAGAACCTGGTACAGTGTGGCACGCAGGGCACAGTAATTATCTCCACGGACTCTCCTCAGACCACTGAAGCTTTGCGAGATCTCATTGTAACCCTGAAACAAACGATCCGATGAGGCTAAGGATGTAAAACATCAGTCAAAACTTAAGTTTTGTCAACTCAAAACTTACTTTCTTCCAAAATGGCTACATTCTCTGAAAACCACCCTGAGCACCACACTGAAGGTCAGTGACCCAAAAGTATTAGAATATTTCATTTACAAAAGTGCCTCAAAGTAAATTCTTAGTCATATTTTAAAATGCCAACACATCCATCAATTGTTTTACTACTTATCAGTGCTACTCAGGGTCATGGGTATCTGCAGCAGCAGAATAATGTTGTTAATGCGAAACCAATGGGGTCATTTTCTTCATTTATTACGTAATTAAAATGATTTCTATGGCACTTCAGGCCACATCTGTTAGGTTAATACAAGCTAAAAAGAGTGGCTACTATAAAGACCCTGTCTCCCTCTATGTCCTAAGGCCTATTTTCCGAAAATCCTATACCTTCACTTTATAAGGCATTTCCTAGCTTTTACAAGGTCTAAACTGCAAATATTGGTATCAAAATGAAGATAGGTTCTTGGGGAGTGGTGTGGATGAGTTAATTTGACAGTCAAGAACACTGGGTAAGAGTAAATGATGTTGAATTGGCCAAAAAATGAACTCCGCCTAAAAAACAACAACACATGTTTCCTCTAATATCTCCTTATTTTACTTATAACGAAGCAAATAAACACAATCAATTGTAACCACTACATGTGAAGGACATCTGTAGCAAGTTTGGTGTCCATACTACAAGAAACTAATATTCTGTAAAGGTTTTGATTGATCAAAGTTCAGGCGTAATCCATGTTGGCACTGTTTGGCACAATTTGGCACAATAATTGAAATATGGAAAAAATCTTGTCCAAAGCTTCCGCTACGTTCATGGTCTTCTTTTCTTGCTTACGGGACATGATTTCAGCAAAAAAACTCCTAAAGAAATGCTGTAAAAGGGGGGTGGAAGCCCCTTTATTTGGTCATGTTATTCAGGCCCAGAGCTACAGAAAAGCCCAGAGCTATAGACCGGATAAAACAACAAATCGCTATGGAAATAACTTTTGTTGAAAAAACGGCAAAGGTAAGACAAGATTTACATGCTTGCTTGGTTTTTGCTGGCATTTTTTCAGGGAACTTTCGCTCCCTGCTCTGAAATACTTCATGCAATATAAATGAGTTGCATATCGCTGGATTCAGCTGGTTGTTAGCTTTCATTTGATGCCATGGTTTTGGTGTTTCCGTTTATATTGTGGATACATATCGCACATAAACAAAAACTTGATCATGAATTATACTCCGGATATGTTGTTGTTTATTTGCATGGCGTTCGAGCTGTGGTTCACGAATATGAAATTGAATTAGATACGTTTTTAGAGGAGTTTCCGCTGAGCACAACAGTATTTAATATGTGTGGGTTACTCTCAGGGTTAGTGAGCTATGAGCGGAAATGTAAAGCACAAGGGGGCAAGTCTCCGGTACTGGGGACTCTCGGGTTTAAGAGGTTAAAGACAATCCATCCACCAAAACAACCCAGCTCAAACAATGACATGTGAAAAGTATGCAACAATATCTGCATTAATTTAATTTAATAGAACGTTTATTTTGTTTGCTTCCAAAAGTTTCCAATTTTATCATTTTGCCTTGGACACCAGAAGAAGAAAATCTGATAAAATATCATCAATGCACTGGCTTCCAATAAAATATTGCATTGATTATAAAATATTGCTGGTCTATAACTGGTCTTGCATCAGTTGTTCTGTGCAGTCTTCTCCTACGATATATTCCGACTCAGATCTCTTTGTTCACAGAGTGCAGGGCTAATAGTCGATCCTAAGATAGAAAAGGAGAAGGAAGAGTGTCTTGTAGTGCTGTATGGCTCAGTGATCCTGTTTTGGCTGTCGGAGGGTTTATCAATTAAACTTTCTTGAGAAATGGTGTCCACCCCAAGTGTCTTGCCTTTTGGCAGCTCGGCGCAAACATAAACAGTCAGGATCTTCCTTCTGAGGAAACTGTTTCTCTGTCATTAGGGCTTGAGTACAGAAGGGGTGTAGAAACTTATTGTAATTGCTCAGAGCATTATTGTTTTGCGGATTTCGCTGCATTTTTGGGGCCTGAATCTGCTCAAAAAGTCACAGAAATTCTCAGACACATCAGAACTGGTAAAAAAATTCACAAAAATGGCCACTTTGGTGTGTGACGTAATTCGACTAATTTTATCTGTTCATCTCTAAGCACCATGAGTCTTACTTTAAGGCATAAGGATGTTAAATTGCAAAGTTTTTTTTGACTTTGTTAAACTATGTGCACACGGAGGCCGTCAAAATTTAAATGTTTTACATACACAGGAAGTTGCTAAAAACGTAGCCATGCAATGTCTGAAGGGCTTCAAATTACCCTTGTGTGTTACGAGTCCAAGTCTTAATAAATCTTTATAGCAAACTACAATATCATCATGAAAGATCACATTTTCTGCTGTTTAATACTGCTATTTCAGACTGTGTTTAAAGGACATGTTTGAAATTTCGAACATTAATGTAAGGGACAAAGACCTAAACCAACAGGTCAGTTATTGTTTATTTTCTTGTAAAATTTAGTATAAAATCCATTTGCTTGTACAAACTCTATCCAGAGAATTGATTTGATCACCATCAAACTCGGCCAGTCTCATCTAAACACCTTTGCAATTTTAAATGGCGACACTCTTTGATTTTCATTGGATGTTTCATTCTCGGCGGAGAGCTCCTGACTACACTCCTGGAGGAGTTTGAGTATCTTGGGGTACTGTTCACGAGAAGAGGATGGGCTGTGAAATCGACAGACGGTCTGAAGTGATGCGGTCATTGTATCGGTCGGTCGTGGTGAGAGGGAGCTGAGCTGAAAGGCGAAGCTCTCGATTTATCAGACGATCTACGTCCCTGCTCTCACCTATAGTAACGACCTTTGGTCATGACGGAAAGGACAAGATCCTGGACACAAGCAGGCGAAATAAGTTTCCTCCGCAGGGTGGCTGAGGGCTCCCTTAGAGATAGGGTGAGGTGCTCAGTCACCCGGGAAGAACTCAGAGTAGATTTGTCCCGGGATAAGCGGGAGAAGATGGATGGACGTTTCATTCTTGGCGGTAAGCTGTATTTCTGTGTTTCACAATGAAGCAGGAAGTTGTTATATCTCTGCTGTAAAATGTTTGATCAGGATGAAATTTGGAACACTTATGTAAGGGACTATTACCTACAAAAAAAGTCTATTGGAATGAGTTTCCGAAGCCAACAAGAAGTGAATTATTTGCACGTCTCATACTTTGGCAAACTCTACCTACTAGTTCACCTCCAATCTCATTCAGTCTTCTCCTGAGGTATAAGACTTAATATTCACACAATATTCACATATCGGCTCTTGAAAGTCGACATTTTGCCATAAGGTGGAAGTTTTTATATGTCAGACAAACAATGTCTAATCTGCCCCCAATTTGCCAGCTATGTCAACCTCTCAGTTATAGCGGGTGGCCACAGTAAATACAACATTTAACATTGATACGGAACTTCTATTTTTTCCGATTTTGACATATATCGGCCAAAACTACACCAAAATTTTTTGGGGGACTCATTAGGACCCCCTGCGGCCCATGACACTTTATGGTGGGGTTTTCATCATTTAAATTACATGTATTGTTCAGTAATTTTAACAATTCCCTCTTGAATAACATCTTCTAAATAGGGATTGGTCGTAGTGCATAGTGCAACAAACTGTCCACCGATAGGCAATGGCCCCGGAGGTGCTCAAGCCCGTCGATTGTCTACTTTTAGGTGGTGGCCAGTGATCAGCGAGCCAGGGATCTTTCAGAGTTCCGTAGGCCACAAGGAGCCCAAAGTTTGCTTAGCTTTGTCCCCCTTGTGAAGTGACTGCCACAATGGGCACCTACTGGAGAAACTCTCTCTTTGGGTGGAGTTTCATGTAGCTCCCCATGTAAATTGGAATTGTGAGCATGGGTTTTTTTCTCAGAGAGATCTGAATTTTCCCACACATCTAAAACACATGCACTAGGTAAATGAATAATTTGAAAACAATTCCAGTGGGCCAGAAATGATCATTTCCATAAGGTCTATATTAGTTTCCTCTTAAGGGGATGAAAATATATCTTCTATTTTGCCAAGGGCCTCCTCCAAATGACCAACAAAGAATGAATGCAATCTAGACAAACAGCTTTCAGTATGCTCTCACTAGATTTACCTTTTCTAGATTTACCACTTTCTGCTGGCCAAGCCCACACTAATTCATCAATCATACAAGCATTTCACAATCTTGCTGTAGGTCCTCATATCTCAGCATTCTAGAATCCTAAAAATTTATGTTGTCATAATAATCCATTAAACAACACAAGGTGGAAGAAAGGGAAGTTGCCTCCACAAATTAAACATTAAAATGCATAGACGGCTATATTAAAGTAATTGTTAATATCTGCCCTGCAAGACATGACTGAAACTATAAATAAAAGATTTATTTTGTCAGCTAATCCACAACTCTGATCAAAACAATACAATTTTCAGTAATTTTTGGCTAATACTTTCACACATGTCAGAATTCGAAAAGAAAATAAGTATCTTATCAATGATTTTGCATTTCCTGTGGCCATCAGGTGGCCTTTTAACCCTTTAAGACCTATGGGAGCGTGAGGGATCCCATTTGCATATCAATTTTTAAATGTGTGTAACACTGGAGCCACATAAGATAGAGCAATAATTATTTTTGCAAATGAAACAGAAGAGTTAGACTTGCATATATGAAGATCCCAGAAAGCTGTTTTTCCTTGAGTGTGCAGAAATTTAGTGAAAGTCTCAAAAAATCCATATAAAGTTTACACAATAAAACCATTATAATCCACACCGTGGGTGTTAACAGCACTTCAGATGAAGAATATTTCCTCATCACATTGTAAAAGTGATAAATTCCGGCAATATTACCCATAGGGCTGCAACAAACAATTATTTTGGTAATCGATTAATCTATCGATTATTAGATCGATTATTCGATTAGTCATCGATTATTTCAATGATTAATCAGTAGCCTTTGAACGATTATTCTGCTTTTTCAACTAGTTAAAATAATGAGTTACAAATCTTCTAACTAATAAATAAAATAAGAAAATCACTTCATCTTTTGAAATAGTTGTTTTAATGAACTTTGAGCCAACTAAACATGTCATTCTCTTTAAGTTTTCTGATTCTGTTACACTCAAATTACACACAAATGCTCTCTAAGCATTGTTTACATGTTTTATTCTAATTCAATAGAAAAAAATAAATAATGAGCTGCATTACAGACAAAAAGAAAGTTGAATGTGAACATATCTTGACGGCAGCATTAATAATTGTTGGTTTACCACTCGTTTTAGTTCATCAAAAGTAATATCCCAGGGAAATAAACAGATATGAAACTAGATATTTGGAGGGTGATGATCTAATAATTCTTTAAAAATCTGGCAACATTTCAAAATGTAAGAAACAAATAAAGATAAGTTTAGAATCAGCATAAGATAATGAATGGTGTGAGAAAGAAATGCTTTGGTGTGTGTCACCATTTTATTTGTATTTTTGACTCTTAAAGCTATTAAAATGAACTTTCCCCATTGTGGGACAAGTTTTTTTCCCATAATGTGAATGGATTTATATAGCTTTTTATTTTACATCAACTTTGTTTAATCCTTCTTTTTACGTTAAATGTTAATTATTCTAATGAATAGGCAAATAAAATATAAACATCTAAAGTTTGTGTAATGCTGTACTTCATAAATTATTACAATATTCACTGCTGTAAGCAGCTTGCTTTAAGCGTTTACGATCTTTTAAACTTTTTAAACAATATTTATAGTTGAACATTGTGTCACTAGTAACACAACGCGGCATATAAGTAAAATAAAAATCAAAACGTCTTCACGAGCTCTCATTGGTTTAGTCTGTGCAGTCACGTGATTGAATGCGCGTTCACGCAGAGGCATGCTTCTTCTTTAAATGCTCCCACATGCACGTTGTGCTCCCGTGAAAAGCAAGTTCTGTTCTGGCAGACTCCGTAGCTTACCTTACGCCCCTCGTGTTTGCCATATATTAAGATACGCAGCGAGCGGCAGCTGCAGTTTTAACAGAGTGACTTGACATCTTGCTCTCCACACGGATTACAGATGATGTGAACCACAGACAGACGCCTCAGGCGGCTGTGTCGCGCACATGCGACGTGTAGGTTTCGCTACTCGGTTAGATGTACCTACCCTTACTAACATTGAACGTATGTTTGCCACGAAATCACAAATAAAGTGTAGTTAATAAATGTTAATACAAGCCTTATACTTGCAGAAAAATAATGAATAAGCTGCGTTAAAGAGAGTTAATGAAAGATATTTGTGCACATGCGCTCAACCGGTCTGTCCTAGAGGACGCCTTTAAGTGACACACGTCCATTTATTGTTTTGAATTAAAAAGTGTACATGCATTTTGTTTCAATTAAATTTAAAACCAAAAAACTGTTCGAGCATGTATCATTTAATAATATTACAGCGCTATTATTTTTAATAATATTTTTTATCAAAGTTATAGTGTGTTATCTGCAGATTCATTTTAAATGGGGGTGAAACTCACCCAGTTCTAGTAGCTTTTTAGATATGTTCAGACATCAACTTTTAACATGCGTGGCAAATTCAAACCTCACAGGACATTCCGCAGCTGAGTTATTAACCACTTCCTGTTTATGGCAAAATTCTGGCTTTTGACTGTGCTCACATAGTTAAATAAAGTCAGAAAAACTTCTCATTTTAACTTTCCATATGCCTTGAGATAAGACTGATGGGGTTTGGTGATTAACAAATACAATCTTGGACAAGTTTGTCTAAGAACAATATGAGAAAAAGTGTTAAAAAAGTGTTGAAATCCATGCCCCTTATATTTAAGTCTTGGTACCCTACACGTGTGTTGGATCCCATTTGCTTACAACAAACTCTTAGTGGACGATAAGCTCAAACATGTTAGGTGGGGCTATAGAGTCATTTTGTCAGACTCACTTTTCAAACCACAATCTGATTAAAATTTTCAAAAGTTTGACATGTGCACAATTTGGTGAATTTTGAGCATATTTACGCCCTGGAAAATAAATTTAAATCCACGAAACAATAACGCCCTGAGCACTTACATAGCTTCGGTGCTCAAGCCCTAAAGATAAGTATATGTCTTCCCAAGGATGTATATTAAGTGAGCAAGATTATACCAATTGTTAATACTTTAAATCATGTGAAATGCTTCACAACAACGAAAAAGGTCTGAGTTACCTTTCTTATGAGAGCACTTCTGGTCGTGTTCCCTTTCCATTCTCCCTCGCTGTAGGCCAGTATGTCCACAGCTGGGGATAGGCTACATCTCTCTACACCAGGAACTGGAGAAGAGAGAGAATGTGAGAAGATTAGATAGAAGCTAACATTTGTTGACTGAACTGTTTTGAACTCTATTATTAAGTAGGTTGTTGACCCGTATATGTCAATACTTCTTTGACATTACTTAGGGGTCACGCTCATGCAAGTCATTTTAAGTGGGAACATTATTGTCATGAACTAAGAAATCAAAAAGTGATTGATGACTCGATCAGTAAAAAAAGCAAAAAAAAAAAAACTGTGACTGTTTCGGAACTCAGTTTTGTATCAGTCATCCACTCTGACGTATGGGACCCAGACAGAGTTTGGGTCCAGAGTGTCCCAGTTTGACAAATAAATATCATCTTCTAATGGTAGCCCAAAGGATGATCATTAGTTGAAATGTGAACCATCTTTGAACTGACTACCTGCATACCCTGACTAAGGAGAGGATGGGGTTTCTTTTTAATGGTAAGCGAGTCAGAGTCTGGGAGAGCAGCCATGTGCTATCTCCCTTTTACAGTTGATTAAACAAGGCTCTGACGAAGTAGAACAGCATGAAATTCTGCGGCATTCACCAACAAAGAATTGGTGGCAAAGAATTGCATTTTTGTTGACTCTTGGTTTTACTGCCTTGCCTCAGAGGATAGAGCCCTGCATTTCAGGCCCTTACTTATTTATGCCCCTCAGCCCGGGTTTAGGCCAATTTTCACGTCATTGCTCACATGCGGGCGCGGCTTCGGGCTCGTTTTAGTCTTATATATATATATATATATATATATATATATTAGAGGTGTAACGGTTCACGGGAATGTATTGAACCGTTTCGGTGCGGCCTGTTCGGTTCGGTACACTTGTGTACCGTTTCGATATATGTTTTTTATTAAACAATATAAATTTATTATTAGCGCGATATTAAGCGCAGCGGAACAATGTTCCTAGGCGAGTTTCCACACGGACGCTATTGAGTGATGCACAGTAGAGCTGGATGGGTGGCTGTGAGAAATGGCAACAGTGAAAGAGAAGCTAGAGCTTGAAGACCCTCCCACCTCACTACGGTCTCCTGTTTGAGAACACGTTGGCTTCTCTGTTAAAAGACATAACGGGGATAGACGAGTGGATAAATTTAAAGTTGTACGCCGACATTGTTCCACGGAGATCGGGCAGGCAACACATCTAACATTTTCTACTGCTGGAGATATTGTCACTGCAACCAGATCTGTGCTCTCTTCAGAAAATGTGGATATGGTTAATCTTTTTAGCCAAAAACTTAAAACTTGAATAGTTAGTTTTGTTGATATATAAGCTGAAGCTGTTGCTAGTGTTAAAAGTTTTCAGGTCCTAACTAGTTGCAGTATTTCATTTTTTATTTAATAAAATGTGTTTTTCTTTATAAAGAGTGCAATTTATTTAAAATATCACCCAAATGTGTCACTTTTATTTATTTTATGCAAGAATTCTTTTGTATATTGGCAGCTTTTCAAAATAAAGATTTTGTAAGCTCTTATTGTTTTGTACCGAAAATTAACCGAACCGAGCTCTCCAAGACACTGTACCGAACCGAATACGATTTTAGCGTACCGTTACACCCCTAATATATACACACACACGCATGCACGCACACTCACATTTATATTATATATTTATTTACATTTATATTGTCATTTACTTTAAAACAAGTGATAAGAACTAGATGATGGTAAAACAAATATCGAAAGACATTTTACCTACCCCGTGGAGTCTGACATATACCAATCACGCGCATTGGCATGCACGCCTCAGCACACGTGAAGAAAATGGAGAACTGAAAGCGCAGAATCGCCAATGGTGAATTTAAAACTCAGAAAAACACAAAAGGAAAGGAAAACCTCTTGTCTGTTTTTGAAGTAGTGACAACATTAAATAACGAGTCGACTGGTTATGATGGTTCAGCTGGAGTTTACCAGTTTTAGGAGACTGTCTCATTTTCTTTTTGGAATTGGTACATTCTTCACTAAACTGTTCATTATATGCTAATGGTGACTACGGTAAGACAGGCTGTTTTCTAAGTCTTTGTATTTGTTTAGATGTTACATTTTGTTTAAAATGTTTACATGTTGCACTTTAAAATATATATATATAATAAAAGATATAATGAATACAAAAAATGATCACAAACTAAAACATTGATGTGTTTGTTTTTTATTATTATATTTTTTAATCTTTGGGTTTTATTGCAAGCAACCCAAGTTTCAATTTGAGAAGCTAAATTGGTCAAATGTCCGCTGTCGGCTGCTAGAGCTGCTTGGTATTATAGTTTATATAATATTATTATCATTATAATTATTGTTTGTAGTGATTTTACATATTTTCTTGTGATGTTTTTCACAATCACTTTATTAAAACCGCCTTTAAATAATAAACAATAAGATTTTATATGTTTTCTTATGCCTCATCTTTTTGATAATAAACATTTAAACTAACACAGCTTAAAGTTATAACTTATTTATTACGTTTTTTAAAATGTTTGGATTTTATTGCAAGCAAGCCGAGTTTTGATTCGAGAGGTTAAGTTGATTAAACGCAGTCAGCTCCCCATCGGCTGCTAGCCGCTCTTTCGTCTTTGAAAACAAACAAACAAAAACTTTAATTTATCAAACATAAAGAGCTCCAAATATTTTTTCAGAATTAATAAAGAAAGAAAAACAAAACATAACTTAGCCACCGAAACCACGATGTGTACTAGAATTTAAAAAAATAAATAAAAAAAACACCATTGGGCTCGGGCCTGAGCGTTTCGGGCCAAACTTTGAGCAAGGCTCTATCAGAGGGTTCCACATGCTTTCTGGCAGGGGTGTTGTGGATATTTGAGTATGCTAAACAGAAGTGTTGTAGCGCTCAAGACTACGGATGATGTGCTAAGACTCGTGATCATATTCTGTGGCCTTGGTTTTGTGACAGAATCACTGTTTCAGTTCTCTTGAGTCTCTCTGATCTCGGTTTTGCTCTGGCCTCGGGTTTCCGACAGTCTTTGTTATGTGCAAAAAGAAACTGCACCAGGCTTAGGCATCACACAACAGTTGGCATAAATATTGGTTTAGTGCTTCTCTTCAAATGCAGTGTACTATGGAACTTTTAATTAGAGATGTTCAGATACCATTTTTCCCTTCCCGATACCGATTCCGATACTTGGGCTCAGGGTATCGGCCGATACAGAGTACCGATCCGATACCTGGGTGTGTATCTGTATATACAGCTGTAGATACTACTAGCCCTGTGTTAATTGACATTTTATGCATTTTACAATTTAAAATAAATTATTTTATGCTGTGCTTCAGCATAAATACCTATCTTTGAAATGTGGATACAAGAGAGTGGCAACTGCATACAAGGGCTCTTCCTCGATGGTTGTGAATCGTTTCTTGACGGCCTCAAGAAGAGTATTTTTCATTGTTTTTATACCAGTGTCCTCCTGGCTCTCACGAACAAGGTGCCGTTTTAGAACTGTAACTGAGGGGATCACTTCTGTTACAGACGAGGTGGAGGAGCTAATCTGTTTTTTCATGTTGGTTGTGTTGTCGCGCAAAATAACATGAACACGGGATTTAGAAATATTCCACTTCACAAGCATACCCTCGAATGATTCAGCTATGGACGCGTGCGAGCCGCGAAACTCGCTAGCCTGCAGCACTGCACTTTGAAGAGTAAAAAATGACGGCGTCACTCTGTACAGCTCCAGATGTCAGTAGTGAAGCTGATAGTTCGCACGTCCTTTAGTTCACATGAAATGTGTTCACGGACTGTCTCATACAGCTTAGGGAGCGCTGTTTCGGAGATATATTTGCGACCAGGCAAACTGTACCGGGGCTCCAAATGTTTAATTAAGCGGCGAAAGCCCACGTTTTCGACCACGGACAGTGGCTGGTCATCCAGTACAATAAACTTGATAATCCTGTCGGTTATCTTTATTGCTCGTTGGCTGTCTTGTGAAAACTTTTCTCTTTGTTTGAATGAAGCTTCCAATGTTTGTTGCGTCTGGCACGGCTTGTCCTTCTCCCTGGTTGCTTGTGGCAACACGACACAACTTCCTGTGTTTACATTCTGAGCAGCGAAGAAGAATTGATTTCCACTTTGCAACGATAAGCAAAGCTAGCGGTTATAACTAGGTTATGTTTATGAAAATGGTATCGGATCGGTACGTGGACTCAAATACTCGCCGATACAGATGCAAAATTTTTTTGTGGTATCGGCAGCTATTTCAATACTGGTATCGGAATCGGAACAACTCAACTTTTAATAATAGTACAGAACTTTTGCTGATGTACATTACACTACATAACAGCGTGTGCAACACCCATCCCAAATTTGAACCTTTGGATCATTAATCAGACTCCTTCGGTAATTATTACCTGTGAACTCCAGAAGTGGTTTTGCTGGCTTGTTATTGCAGGCTCCCATTTCAATGTCTTCAGCTCCCAGGTAAAGGTTTTCTCTTCTACAACATAGAGAACACTTATGATACACCAGTCTTTAGGCCACTATGGGAGAGTTAAACTGTAAAATTCATTCAACAATGTCATAACTTGACATTCCTGGCAAATTTTCTGGTGATTATAAAGTCCAAAACCCTACTCGTCCCTGTCTTGCTTGTGTACTGAGTCTAGGGCTGCAGCTAACGATTATTTCTTTAATTCTGAAATTGTAAACCTTAAATGAAAAACAAAGTTTCAAACTTCTCAAAATAAAAATAAATAAAAAGCAAAACACACTAACTTTTCTATTTCACATTATGAATAAATGACAATGATATTGAGCAGCAGATTTTTTTTTTATATCAAAATTATAAAAAAATAATTAATTATATAAACTGTTATTCACACTGTTTAATTTAAGCAAATCTTGACTAGCACTATTTAACCAATCACTATTGCTCATGAGGTGATTGAAAGTGAACGAGCGAAGTGACTAGTTCTAGAGCAACTGTTCCGAAGTTAGCAAACAACACAACGTTTACAAGATGAAGCAATAGTTTTTACTTTCCCTACTGATGTTTCGGCATCTGAAATACCAAAGTGTTTTAGTTTGAGTTGCTTGTGCATCACCGTTGTGCTTCCTTGCCTGAAAGCTCCGCCCAGCATAGCATGCAGCTCACCGTCTTCTTAGGAGCGTTTAATGAGATATGATCCCATACTTTGGAAGATTTTGGGCGCACACTTTTTCCTGCCACACTTTGGAAGATTTTGGGCGCACACTTTTTCCTGAAGATGACGCTTTCTCCATTGCACTAGCGGCTGTGTATCTATGTTTGATCTGTGCGTCTTGGTGTCACGCACCTACATGAATTCATGAGTTCAGGCCAACAAATCGATAGTGGCATTTGTTGACAACGAATTTCATAATTGATCAATATCGATTAGTCTGTTCTGTTTCCAGTTGTTTATCTCTGTTATAGCTATTACACCTTTATGCATTTCCTGTCTTGTGCTTTTGGTTAACCATGGGAGTTAAGTTTCAGAGTAAGTTTCAAGTAGGGCTGAAATTACATTGCGATATTTTTTTCCAAACGATATATGTTGCGATATTGAGAGCCATCAATCCAGGCTAAAGTCAATAATTACATATTAATAATTTCACTGATAAGCAAGCTTCATTACAAGTGACAAAAAGGTCACTTAATATTCTATTGCAAAAAATACCTCAACCTATTGTGCATCAACTCAAAAAGTTTTGTTTGAATAGGGCTTTTACAGATTATTTTATTTACAAAGGTCCGGGTTTGTTTTTTTCAGCTGTGGAATATAGTAGAGTAGTTCCTGTCCAGCTGAAGACAGAACCCAACCTTGCCACAGGAGGTTTCCCTTTCATCAGAAAAAATCTCTATAAATATAAATATATTACATCAGATTAGATTTATCCAAAAGAAACCCTTGTATTTCTATATAAAAATTAGCAAAAGATAAAAATAAATTATTGAAGTAATATGTTGTTGGAATCAAGAGCATGAGCAGTTTTAAAAGCAATATTGTAAAATTGCCCATCAAATATCCCATCCCACGGGAATCACGAGACCCGCGCGAAATCCCGACAAATGTCATCCTCTATGAGGTGTCACACTGGCAAAGTCGCGCACCTCTTCATCGCGCATTTTTATTAGTGAATGGTTCCTGTGCCGCTGCTCCCCGCTCACAACCACTGTGGAGCCACGCGGAACGTACATGTCATCCCAGCTACAAGCCATACAACAAACTTGTGCTTTGCTACCTTGGTGCTACCGCCGTGTTATACACCAACGGCTTCTACCCCTCGCATCGTATAATCCGACGATGTGACTATCGCGCATGCGCAGATCACGATGTCGATGTCAAAACAAAATATCGTTCAGCCCTAGTTTCAAGTACATGTTAGATATTTGGAACACTTATGTAAGGGACCAAAACCACAGAGAGACGATGGCACGGGACGTGGTCAACTCCATTATTTAATTGATGGGCTATAAGTTTATTTCCAGGCTAAATAAAAGACAGGATTAAAGAAAAATAAACTTCACAGAGCAAACTTAACATATCTATTTCTTTCTCAAATCAACAGTTTCTAAAATATTGTTGGAATTTTCCATTTTTAATTCAAAATTCATGCAAACAGAGGAGAAAGGTGTTTTGTTGGCCCTGAATCACCAATTTGTCACTCAATCACTCAAGCTTTGTAAGCTACAGAAACGTACTCATCCAATGCCCCCTCCATTTTCTCCAGACTCTCATCGGTGTCCCTCATCAGCTTCACTGGACTGCCACTGGTGTCGCTCCTCTCCTCTGGTTTTTGGCTGTTAGAGATGTCTCCCTTTTGGTCATTTTCCTGAGAAACAGTTGTTGGTTGATTTTCCTTCTCTTCATTTATATATTCTTCCGTCTCTATTACATCAATGATGTCCTCCAGTAATTCAGCTTCACTCAGTTCAACAACCTGAGGTCCTTCTGGAGTAATAACGTCACTGTAAACAGACACAGATTGACACATAGCGCTCACATTTCAACCACAGAAACGATCATCAATGAACTTTATATGAATAACTTAACACCATTTAAATACATTTAACATTCACAAATATTTCTTTCCATGCCAACAATCCTCTTAAACCCGAGAGTCCCCGGTACCGGGGACTTGCCCCCTTGTGCGTTACATTTTCGCTCATAGCTCACTAACCCTGAGAGTAACCCACACATATTAAATACTGTTGTGCTCAGCGGAAACTCCTCTAAAAACGAATCTAATTCAATTTCATATCCGTGAACCACAGCTCGAACGCCATGCAAATAAACAACAACATATCCGGAGTATAATTCATGACCAAGTTTTTGTTTATGTGCAATATGTATCCACAATATAAACGGAAACACCAAAACCACGGCATCAAATGAAAGCTAACAACCAGCAGAATCCAGCAGTATGTAACTCATTTACATGGAGTATTTCAGAGAAGGGAGCGAAAGTTCCCCGAAAAAAACGCCAGCAAAAACAAAGCAAGCATGTAAATATTGTCTTACCTTTACCGTTTTTTCAACAAAAAGTTATTTCCATAGCGATAAAAGTCAGTTTGTTGTTATATCCGGTCGATAGCTTCGCGGAAACTCCATTTTGGGTCTCTTCCATATCTCTTTTCTAAGAATAACATGACCAAATATGGAAACACTCCCCGTGCGTAAAAGCAGTCCTCTCCACGCTCCGTGTCCTGTGATTCGTTGGGTATCCTGTCCGTCTCAAAATGGTGGATATCATTGGATTCTACAGATTCAAAGCTGTCCAACGAGGTATAGAGCTCCCGGATTGGACAGACGGTCGAGGGATGGGCACACAGGGAAGTTACAAGGTTGGAAGCGGCATAAATGGCAGCTTACACATGGTGCTAGTGATGGGAAGTTCGGATCATTTTACAGATTCGGTTCTTTGAGTCTCATTCAGTAAATTGAACGGATCTTTTTTCGAGTCATTTCGTTCATTTTACTAAAATATCAATAAATGTTGTGTTTACTAGCGTACAATTACTAGCGTTTAATACACAAACGCGAATCACACTACAAATAAGACAAAACTATAATGCTAATGCTATATATATATAAATATATTACTAAAGCCTACCTGGGTCTTTTAGTCTGGTTTACCCAAACTCTGATCTGTCTTCTTTAGATTTAAATCTCTTTTGTTCGACACAAAATTACTTCTCTCTGATGTTAACGTGTGCAGTCTGTGCACTCAGTCCGGACTGGCTTCTTTAGCACTTTTGTCACGTGACCGCTATAGTGCCGGGATCCGAAAAGATTCGTTCTTTTAGCGAGTCCGGGTCCTTTCGGTCTTTTCTCTTTCCGGCTCATGCTGCATTGGTTAACATTACGGAGTGGCCATGAGCCGGAACCCGAAAAGATTCGCTCTTTTTGCGAGTCCTCCGGGTCCTTTCGGTCTTTTCTCTTTCCGGCTCATAATTTGCTAAATGTCCAATAATTTGTTTGTTACATTGTGATTTTAGTGTTGATATGTTAATGTTATTTAGTATCTTTTGATTCTAATTTATTTTTTATTTATCATTATTATTATATAGCTCTTTTGGCACAAACGTGTTATTTATTTTAAAACTTATTTGTATAACTTTACAGCTTGTTTTGCACTTTAAATGTCTTCTGTTGTATAAGTATATTTTGATTTATCTTTTTAAGGTTGTATTTAAATAAATAAACAATCCAAGAGTGTGTATAAAGTATTTATAATATCTGAAAATGATTTTATGAACAAATTAAGTCTTTATTAACACATTATGTGTTGAGCATATGTGTTATGTCAGTAGTAGTAATAAATATAAAAGTAATAGTAATCATTCACTAATCATGAACTAATATTTGCATACTGACTTTGCCTAACGTTGTGGCGCGGTCACGTGACAAAAGAACGAAATGACCCGGAGACTCGCAAAAAGACCTAATCTTTCGGAGGACTCGCAAAAAGACCTAATCTTTTCAGGTTCCGAAACAGAAAAGATTAGTTCATCTTTCGAATCATTCGGTTCTTTTCGGTCTTCTGTCATTGATGATGAACGGGTTACGCTCGGAAAACCACAAGAATGATGCGCATGCGCCAATGAACGAATCCCTCTCCAACACGACTCGTTCCTACGGAGTCACATTAAAGATTCGTTCAAAAAGAACGAATCGTTCTTGATTGACACATCACTACATGGTGCATGGAGACAGCTAAAGGGGCGTCAACCCCCCTTTTACAGCGTTTCTTTAGGAGTTTTTGACGGAGTTTTTAGGAGGGTTTGACGGAGTTCATTTTTTGGCCAATTCAACATCAATTACTCTTACCCAGTGTTCTTGACTGTCAAATTAACTCAACACCCCCCCCAAGAACCTATCTTCATTTTGATACCAAGATTTGCCGTTTAGACCTTGTAAAAGCTGAGAAATGCCTTATAAAGTGAAGGTATAGGATTTTTGGAAGATAGGCCTCAGGGCTTAAGAGGTTAAAAATAAATGATTAATATTCTATAAAATGACCATAAATAACAGTAATCTTAAATTAAACACGATTCATTTGTTTATATTTTTTACAATATGTTTTATGTATAGAAATAAATACATTAATCAAGGCCGCTAAGGCCACTCAGAGAAATGTGGGCTTAAAATGAACTGTTACTACCACCTTTTGGAAATATAAGACAACAGCAGACAGTGTGTCCTTTACCTTGCTCTTTCATGGGGGTTTGAGAGCTCTGAGGTGCATGTGGAGTCCAAGCCGTTCTGAGTGGGCTCTGGAGCTTTGTGCTCCTCTTCTTCAACATTTTCACTCTTTTCTAGATCCCTCAAACCCTCTATCTCTTCAGGTTGGTCCAAGTCAACAACTCTGCTGTGATCGATTACAACACAGAATGGTTAGGGTTCATAAAGTTTTCAAAATATTTGTAGAAAATGTAAATATTGCATAGTCAGGATTACCATCAAATAAATATTTCCAGTTGCTGTGTTTTGGAAAATTGCATAAAAAACCTTGGAGGAAACGCCAAGATGCGCATAGATTTTAAAAATGTGCATTAAAAAAAATTATGAGCACAACTGAGTAGGAAAAACTTTTAATCCGACAAGAATAATGCTATGATAAAAACGATTTTACAGAATAATCCCTACGCTGCATTTTTCTGTCAGAATTGGTGGGGTGGCATTATTGATTTTATTGGATATCATCTGAAATGTTGTTTTTGACATTCTAAGATTCTTTCGCCAAAGTCATCAAAGTGGTTTAGGATGATCACATCCCAGAACAGCCTCGAACCTCCGAAAGCAGGACTGTGCGTATCACGTTTCGTTCTAAGATGCAAGTAACCTATTATATATGAAAAGAAGCCTTCCCCCACGCAGCAACTTCCATTTTCTTTTGATATTTGGTGCCAATTTATCATGAAGTGACAAATTTATTCTCTTGGACACATTGGATGGAAACTAGGGTTGGGTGTAATATGCAAATGCTGCCTCCTGTTTCCGTAGAATGCACACACGCCCTCTGAGTTCCCGCAGGTCACCTTCCGCTCCCTAAATTTGTCATAGATTAAGAAATATTAACAATGGCAGCGAGCAGCAGCTGAGTGACAAGACATCTTTCTAACCGTCATGGTTTACCGACTGATGTCGGTCTTTGGTGGCACTATTGTGGATCGAGCTGTGAACTCCCAGACACTCCCAACGTAGTGAAAAATGGTTTAGGGGCAGTCTGGGTGGACACGGCTTGATTTATGATCAACTGTTTTAAACAAAGTAACCGATTTCATCGGTGACGCCTTTAAGTAACACCCATCAAATACCAACCAGACCAAAATGGACCTTTAATTTTATTACAACGCAATTATTAATATTACCGTCAAAGTTATAGTTTGAGGTGAAAATTTTTTTTAAGGCCATATTGCCCATCCCCAATGTAAACAGTGCTTTAATTGCAAACATTTTATGCAATATTCCAGTTTGTGCAAATATCAAATTTAAATCTTTGGATGTAAACATGGCAATTGGCTAGTTAAAAAATGTAAACATCTCATTCTCAATCCTATTTATAATTTAAAACTATAATTTTTTTAAAGAGTTTGTATGTTCCCAGAGTCAAGAACATCTCCCTCTTGATTGGAAGAAACGTAACTGTGGCCCAGTGGTGCACCCGAGACCTCTAGAGTCCCTTATAGACCCGCATGCCACAACATTGGATTAATAAGCAAGTATTTACCATTTCTTCTAGCTGCAGTATTTTCAGCAAGTTACACTTTTGCAAAATAAAGCTTCATTTGTTACCTCTCAGTTTGTGTGGTGAGCTCAGGTGACCGTAGGAGTCCACTCTGCGTTTCAAAAGGGTCCTTGTTTGATTTCAGAACTCCATCTTTAATCAGAGGCACCGTAACATCTTCTTCCACTGCAACATCCACGCACATCTCATCCTTAGATTTCTGAATACCAGAATCTTTCCCTAAACCATTTTCGAAACCAGGCACTGAGTCCACAGCAGCAGAGATTCCTTCTTTTGAAAGTTCCTGTGATTGAAAGACTTCACCCATTTCTAGATTTTGCTTCTCTACTCCTCCACTTCTAGCACTTTTCTCCACTTCATCTGTTGGCTCAATGATGGGATCTTCAGCAATGACTTCAGTCATGCATTTCTCAATCCCGGCTGACTCATTTATCGGAGCTACAACACAAGGCTGAGGTCTTGTACAACTGAGGTTCTCCAACATTGAAACATCTTCAGAATTACCGTGACCTACATTAAAGGCGTCCTTCACTTCTATCTCCACCTGTGCTTCAGATTCTGGTTGTAGAAGGTTCTTTTCAGCTTCTACCAGAACAGAAGTTTCCACAGCAATGGTGATGGAGTCTGAACACGTGAGATCACCTGCAGGAACATCGTCTTTTTCAACTGAACCCGACGGATCTGCAATCACCTCTTTCACTAAAGGACCATTCTCTGGTTCTGGAGATGCGTCAGAGATTTCTGCTGCAGTGTTTTTGGTTTCACCAGTAGCTTCTTTCTTGTGTTCTGTTGTTTCGGACAGTAGAGCTTCTTTTGGAGGCATTTCGGGTACATCATTGTGGTTAACTTCAGCAGCCAGCGAGACATCAGTGCTCAACATTGTTATCATTGTGGAGTAAGAGCTTTGTGCTTTAAGAGTCTCAGCTTCAGTTTTGGGAGGCTCTATTACAGTCTTTTCATCCTGGTTCTTCTTTTGCTCCTCATGCCTGTCGAGAGATTTAGAATATGTTATAACAATAAGAACTACTCATTTTTATCTTGCCATTTTCTTGCCTCTCAAAGCAATTTACATATTTTTAGGTGGGAATCTCTTAAAGCAACAATGTGACTTCCTTTCTGGACCAGAACACTCCTCACAAGATATTTAGCATGCCAATTATCTCAAGACCTTTGGGGCTTTACACTAGGGATGCCCAAATACTCAGTTTTTACTTCTCATGTTTCACTCAGCCCCAGAGGAACTGTCAACTTTTTTGACGGCATTGCTGAAGAAAACGACAAGGATGGAAATATCTCAGAGTCAACTGTTCCTGGTTTCAGGACCCCTAGGTGCCTGTAACTTTTGCCTGCCTTAAATCCCTCTATTTCTGCGCTAATCCACTCGCTGCTGAAGAAGCTCATGTCCTTCTTTCTACAATTGTTTACTTTATTGTTATAACTGAAAATGAGAAGTTTGGTAGATGAATTTTGATGTTTGGTTTAGCAAAATAAAATGAATTATAGAAAACGGTTGTTATTTATCTGTTCATGAGATCTATAAAAAGAATTTTAAAAAATACAATTTGCTAAGCCATCAGAACTGAGCCGAAAACTGTAGTTAAAAACTGCGGCACATACTGAACCATGAGTTTTGTGTACCGTGTGTGCAATTGTCACACGCATACACAAGCCCCGATTTGCCTGTAATTCTGGGCAGTTGATGCGAATGTCTGCATCTTAAAATCTGGGATAAAATTGTGCAGTCTGAAACCGGCTTAAGAAAGTAAAACACCAGAGGAGGAAGGGAGCTCACACATCGAGCACCGAAGCTCTGGAACAAACTCCCTGATAATGTTCGGCGATCAGAGTCACTTTCCCAGTATGAATCAAGATTAAATATACGAGTCTTTTGATTAAATATACGAGAACCAAGCATTTGATTAAAATGTTAACGTAAATTCTATACACACTTTAATTCCCCATATGGGGCCACCCTGGCCATGCATCTTTGGGTTTGTAGCACGTAACTTCCCTGTGTAGCTCCCCACATGAATTGGAATTGCTAATGTGGGTTTTCCTAGCTGCGGTTTGCCCTCACGTCTAAAACATGCAACTTAGGCTAATTTAAAACCCTTAAACAGAATTTAAATACTGCTTAAAGCTTATGGCCATTCTGTTCCACAAAACATGCTCATACTAGAACTAATCTATATTAGGTTCATCCTTCTGTGAGGCTGCTTTGAAGTAGGGGTCGACCGATTCATCGGCCAGCCGATATAGTTCACAGATATTTGCTATTTTTTTAATACATCGGGTGATATCCGGTCCCCCTGTGAGATTCCATAAGAATGTGTGTTCACCCTTTGAGCTTCTGAAGAATGTGCGCTGCTCACCTTCTGCGTTTGCTGTATATATTATTAAGAAACACAAACAATAGCATCGAGCAGCACAAGCAGTTTTAACAGAGCAACTTGAGATCTTGCTCTCCGACACAGATTACTGCGGTCGGTCTGCGGTGACATCTGTGACATCTGCGCCCCTGCAACACATGTGTAGGGTTCGCTGCCTGGTTAGATTGACCTGCCCTAACTAACACTGAACCATGATCCATTCTATGTATGTATAAACGTCAACAGAAGCCCTAAACTTACAGGAAAATAATAAATAAACTTTTTTTGATTAAAGATATTTGTGCAAATGCGCACAGCCGCTATGCAGTGTCATCGAGGACGCCTTTAAGTGATACCCATGTGTTCATTATTATCAATAAAAGAACAGTGCATATTATATCTTTCTTTTAATTTTAATTGAAATACAAAAAAAAAACAACTAGAGCTTTAATAATATTACAGCACAATTATTTTTAATAATATTGTATCAAAGTTGTAGTGTGTTTTGAATATTTTCTTTGTTATGTGCATATTGATTTTAAATGGGGGTGAAAATAAATTGATTTAAACCGTAAATTGATTTTTATCTAAAAAAAAATAAATAAATTTAAAAAAAATTAACAAACTCAGGGATTCTTTTTTGTGGACCATATTGCCAAGCTCTACTTTAATACCTTTACAGTTGGTTACTTTTTCTTTTATATAAAAATGCAGAAAGTTACATGTCATTCGCATAATAGCATAAAGTTACGTCATTTAAAATTAAATAAAAAATGTAAATAATTTTGTTTTACTTAAAACGTATATTTTATTTAAATGTTAGGGGTGTAACGCTACGCTAAAATCGTATTCGGTTCGGTACAGTGTCTTGGAGAGCTCGGTTCGGTTCATTCGGTTCGGTACAAAACAATAAGAACTTACATAATCTTTATTTTGAAAAGCTGCCAATACACAGTAGAATTCTTGCATAAAATAAATAAAAGTGACACATTTGGGTGATATTTTAAATAAATTGCACTCTTTATAAAGAAAACACATTTTTTTTAAATAAAAAAATTAAATACTGCAACTAGTTAGGATAGATAGGATAGATTACCTATCCACATTTTCTGAAGAGAGCACAGATCTGGTTGCAGTGACAATATCTCCAGCAGTAGAAAATGTTAGATGTGTTGCCTGCCCGATCTCCGTGGAACAATGTCGGCATACAACTTTAAATTTATCCACTCGTCTATCCCCGTTATGTATTTTAACAGAGAAGCCAAAGTGTTCCCAAACAGGAGACCGTAGTGAGGTGGGAGGGTCTTCAAGCTCTAGCTTCTCTTTTGCTTTTGGTATGATTCCATTTTCCTATTCGCGCTCGTGCTCGTCACTCAATAGCGTCCGTGCGGAAACTTGCCTAAGAACATTGTTCCGCTGCGCTTAATATCGCGCTAATAATAGATTTAAATTATTATAAAAATACCGAATACCGAAACGGTACGCAAGTATCCCGAACCGAACAGGCCGTACCGAAACGGTTCAATACATACCGTGAACCGTTACACCCCTATTAAATGTATATTTACCTTTAAAGAGAGAGAGAGAGAGAGAGAGAGAGAGAGTTGAGTGGCCACTTATTGGTATGATGTTTTAGCAGAAAACTAGTTGTGGGTGACTCCCACAACTAAACAATGAACCTTTCCTAATCATAATAATGGTTCTTCAACAAAGCAACGTTGAACCTGCAAATCAATGCACAAATGAAAAAAAAGGACAAAAATAAAGGACAAAATGTGTATTCATTTACCTTTTCTCCTCATCTGAACTTGGACTGGTGCAAACATCGGTTCCAGCCCTTGTTGATATCTTGGATTCCGAGCTTTGCAGTAAACCTTTAGTCTCATCCTCTGTATGGTCACAGGGGCTTTTCTTTCCACAACACGAGAAACAGTTCCCCATCTTGGCACCGAACTCAGCGACTATCCTGAATAAATCCACACTTCCAGGTTTAGGTTCAGCACAAATGATGTGCAATTGTCTATTTCAAGCCGCTTCCACATCCACAAGCTCAGTCATATACAAAGACTATTACTCCAGAAAAGATCCTTAAAGCCGTGTCCATAGACATTTGAGCTGCGTCTGTAAATCAAGTGCGACTGTAAGACTAGTCCGGCTACAGGACCTGAAAACAAGCTGCACTTCAAGATGTTTGGTCATCTGTTCAAGCCTGTGGAGGAAATCACACAATCAGTATTAAACACACCACTGATCCACAATGTTTCCCAACAAAATTAAAATGTTTCCCAACAAAAACAAGCAAATAGGTAAAAAAAGACTTAAGACTTTTACTATAAGGTGAGCACTGTGCAACAGTGGGTGGCGATGCTGACTTACAGTGTCAATAGCCACGTTTCCATCCAAACATGCCAATTTAATTTATGTGCAAAAATGGAGTATCGCATTTTGGAAGCGGGAGATCGCTCTTTGGGAACACAGCCAGACAAGACACTTTTAAAATGACCAAAACAACATTTCATATGTTGTGTAATGAAATCTGTTCATTGGTTAGTCCATTAACGCCACTCCATTGTGCCCCCGTTCCGACAGAAAAACAGAATTGTTATTGCTCTCGTTTTTTATGGTATGAACTCAAAGATCTAAGACATTTTCCACATACACAAAATAACTATTTCTCTGAAATATTATTCACAAATCTGTCTAAATCTGTGATGGTGAGCACTTCTCCTTTGCCACGATGATCCATCTCACCTCACTGGTGTGCCATATCAAGATGCTGATTAGACAGCACAGGTGTGCCTTAGACTGGCCACAAGAAAAGGCCACTCTGAAATCTTCAGTTGTATCACACAGATGTCGCAAGTTGTAATTGGCATGCTGATAGCAGGAATGTCCGCCAGAGCTGTTGCCGGGGAATCATATAACATAAGCCGTATCCAAAGGCTTTTTAGAAAATTTGGAAGCACATCCAACAGACCTCCCAACCGTAACCACACCAGCCCAAGACTTCCACATCCAGCATGTCCACCTCCAAGATCGTCTGGGACCAGCCACTCGGACAGCCGCTGAAACAATGTCAGAAACCGTCCCAGGAAAGCTCATCTGCATGATCGTCATCTTCATCGGGGTCTCGAACTCCAATTTGTTGTCGTAACCAACTTGAGTGGGCCAATGCTCACACGTGATTGTGCCTGGCACGTTGGAGAGGTGTTCTCTTCATTGAGCATGTTTGGGATGCTCTGGATCGACGTATACGACAGCGTGTTCCAGTTCCTGCCAATATCCAGCAACTTCGCACAGCCATTGACGAAGAGTGAACCGACATTCCACAGGCCACAATAGACAACCTCATCAACTCTATGTGAAGGAGATGTGTTGCACTGCATGAGGCAAATGGGGGTCACCCACACCCACCCCCACCAACCCGCCCATAAAACAAAACTGCACATTTCAGAGCGGCCTTTTCTTGTGGTCTGTCTAAGGCACACCTGTGCTGTCTAATCATCATCTTGATATGGCACACCAGTGAGGTGAGATGGATCATCGTGGCAAAGGAGAAGTGCTCATCATCACAGATTTAGACAGATTTGTGAGCAATATTTCAGAGAAATCGTTATTTTGTGTATGTGGAAAAAATGTCTTAGATCTTTGAGTTCGTACCATAAAAAATAGGAGCAATAACAAAAGTGTAATTTTAAAATATTTTAGAAATTTTTTATACACAGATCGTACATTGCATTCATCATGAAAGTCATAAAAGTTCAACATTTGCTTTTAATTTATATTTGGATGTTTAGAGAAGTTTTATTGTTAAAATCCAAAGTATAATAAAAACTCAACTAATCGATTGTGTAAATAATGATTAGTTGCAGCCCTAGTTTGTTTCTACCCATGGACAGCATAGCTATGAATAATATCCTGCACAGGAACTTGTAACAACCTTGCAACAATATGCTATATTTTTACAGTAGGTGAAATTACTGTCAGAGCTTGAAAGAAAACACGAAAATAACAAAAAGTTTTGTTAGAGATGAAAATAAAATATTTTGATAGTTGTAGACAGTTCGATCACCCAAAGGTTGGCTGATTGGAATAATTCCTACGATGCAGCACACATTTTAATCATGGTTTGTATATATTTTAAGTCTCAGGAACCACTTCTAGCTTCCTCTTCCTCTACAGCCCAGACCACAGTGTTCCGAGCAGACCAGCAAACCAGTTGCTACCACTGACTGCTGCTTAAAGATTCTTTTAGTTCCCAGATCTTTTTGGTTTCGTTTAACAGGTTCAAAATCTCATCACATTTTGGTTTATAATTGCAGTAGGCTTCATAGTAAGGATGCCATTCTTAGCCTGGTGCCTCGTTTTATTCCCGAGCACCGTCCAAACATTTCCAAGAGAACTAAAAGACTTAAGTAAGTCTTAAATTGCACTTTGATGAAAGTTATATGTCAGAGGCAACAGTTCCTATACACGAGTCTCAATGCGTCAATGCGACTATTTTAGTTTCTTGGAAGACAGACGAGTATTAATGACCAGTTTCACTTTCAATCTATGAATATCCCACCTAAAGCAAACAGCTTGAACATAAAATGTTTTGAGTTTCTAATTATGTGTTATTAACATTTTTACAAAACACTTGCAAACACAATCCAGGCAAAATGCAAGTTTGTAGGTCTCGCGACTTGTGAGAAGTTCTGCAGGTCTTAGATTAAAGGAATGTATTGAAATCTGAGCCCAAAGGTCTCGACATCCCCTGGCCACACATACACAGAAAACAACCATCTCGCTCATGAATTCAGCCACAATTAGTAAACATAATAAGGGTGTATCCAGCGTCGACACAGCGTCATATTTATATTTATTAAAAAAGAACAAAACATTGAACCAGCAACAAATATTCATTGTTACTTTCTGAAGTAAAAAGACAGCATGTTGTCCTTTTACACTCGTTCGCAACTTATTAATGAATATAAAACGATCCCCAAATCTTACCGTTTCTGTTTAACTCGCTTGCTGCAGGTTGATCGTTGGACTGTACCATTAGCGCGGGGGTGAATACACTCTCCTGCCGAGAATATCAGAATAACTCTATAGCTACAATAAAGCGATCGGTATTGTAATTAAACTGTTGTGCAAAAAGTGTAAAGGATGGAGAGGAATTAAATCGTTTGGCTTTATTTGTGTCTATTAATTAATTACTATTAATTATTCAGAAAATAAGGTGTTCTCTCTAAATAAGCATAATATATTAAGTCCACACTTAAGACATTTCAAAACGACTTAGAAAAATCACTTACTTCAAAAAAAGTGAAGCTACTTTTTAAGTGTGCTTCTCCTCGCTAATGGTACAGTCCATTGAACAACCCCCCCCCCAAAAGTATGACAAAACCAACGGACACTGAATAGCAGTTCCCCGACCGGCCGCTTGAGGGTGGCTACAGAAGTGAGCAGGTTCTCATTCACATTTATGTGTTTGGCAGACGCTTTTATCCAAAGCGACTTACATTTGAATGAACATTTTTTTTTCCTGTCAGTTCTTGCTTTCCCTGGGATGTTAAATGTTAAATTGCCAACTTTGGAGCTGAAAAAGCCTGTCTTGTCACGAGTCTTCCATTGGTGTCATTCCTTCCAGCTAATTTAATCTGATTAACTTTGGTACTCCTTGTTTCCTTCCAGCTAATTTAATCTGATTAACTTTGGTACTCCTTGTTTTTAAAATTATTCTACTGTCGGTTCTTTCTTTTTCGTATGTGTAGTTTCTTTGCCCACCTCCTGCCTCTGTGAATGCCCGATTTGCCCATTTTCAATTACAAGGAAGTGAATCATACGTAACATTTAATCCAACGTTTTTTTTTTAAGTTTTACCTTACTGACTTAACAGTTACCATTGTTGCACATTAAACAAAGAGATTCCTTTTAAAACTAACCAAATTATTTCAGGGGGTTGTTATTCTATTTTATTAGTAATAGTTGTTTATTGTACATATTTAACCCCAAAACAGACTGTAGCATGACTGTGGCTTAAATTCAGTATTACCGGATTGGTTTTGACTTGACAAAAGCAAACCTCTTGAATCTGGCTCAGTTGGTACCATGAAGCAGCTCGTCACCTTTCTTTGTCAAGTCAGACTTTGATCCTTAAGCTACGATTAGTTCACAGGCGCGTGCTCATAAAAGATTGACGTAGGCACTAAATCTACAAAAATATAACGTATTACTTATTGCATGTAAAATGAGTACTCATCAGTCTATGTCCTTTTTGCAGCATTTGTAGCCTGTTTGGGTTTGGTCATGTGACATGTGTCTACATAGGCATTGCGTCCACGTCACATTTAGACCTGGCAAAGTCAGACGTCAATCAGAGTCTGCAGCGAGACGCTTCTCAATCAATCAGGTAATGCACAAACTGTAGCATGCTTATATGGTATGTTTAGGTAGGTATTCTTCCCACTCCTGAATCTTTCCCCCTCACCTAAATCTCTCGTTCACTCCCCTCTTTTCTTTTAACACCCTCCTGCCCTGATGGCATTAACGTGAACTGGTCCATGAGAAAAAAATGATTACATAAATTCATGGCTTCCATCTAGTAGTGGGCGGTATAAACGATATGCGATATAAACGATTCAAAATTGGCATACGATAGAGATAATACATGTTTGATGACGCAATCTAGCCACGAAATTTAGAGTAACGAGCTGCAGCAAGCTGAAACGCATCATCTTGAATAAACATGGCTGAAAGCATCAGCGAAACAGAGGAGCGCGTGAAAAAGACTGGTGCAACATCGATTATTTGGACGTGGTTTGGCTTTACGTCGTCCGACGAGCAGCAGCAAAATATACTCTGTGGAGTGTGTGGGGCAAAAGTTCTAGCAAAGAGAGCCAACACGACTAATCTGTTCTACCACCTCCAAACTAAACATGTCGTCGAATACCAGGCAATGCATCCAACCGCAAAATCCTGTATGAAGAACAAAGCACAGAAAAAAACAGGATCTGATCCAAAACCTCAATCCAACAGTCATTTTCAAAAGGTACTCCTTATATTCGGAAGAGCCCGCGATGGATTGAAATTACTAGGGCCATAACTGTTTACTTGTGTAAGGAGATGGTCCTTTTTCAAACGGTAGAGAGACGCGGCTTTAAAATCATGATCAGAGCTCTTGATCCACGATACGAGATGCCAAGCCGCAAACACTTCACAGAAACAGAGATGCCAAAATTGTAAGAAGAGCTCCGAGAAAATGTTGAAAAAGAGCTGTGTGACTTGAAATACTTTGCTACTACAACGGACCTGTGGTCGAGTCGTACCCTGGAGCCTTTCCTCAGTCTGACCATTCACTATATAACGGCTGATTGGAATCCTGGCAGTCGGTGTTTGCAGGCGTCGTACTTCCCCGCTGAACATACACCGTGGAGATCACACAAGGACTCAAGGATGAGCTTGAGTCATGGGGTTTTAATGAAGAACGGCAAGTTTGCATTACTACTGATAACGGATGAACGTAGTCAAGGCAGCATCTCAGAATGATTGGACCAGGCTACACCTCGCAAACATTTTGTGCACATGCATAATATATATATATATATATATATACATACACCCACTTGATATTATATGAATTATTTTTAATATATAGTTATATTAATTTCATTGAAATACACTTTATAGCAGTTTGACTTTCTTAAGGGTCTCTGTAACCTGTTCTGAAATGGTTCTGTTATAATTTATATGTCGCAATATATATATATATCGTTATTGCAAGGGGCTGCAATGTATATCGCAATTTGGATTTTAGGCCATATGACCCATCCCTCCAGAGGAAACAAAACAAAACAAATGAAGCACCAACCACAACCCCCCCACAATGTGATGGCATTTAAGCAGGACAAGGTTAAAAAAAACAATCAGGTAGATGTTAAATGTTATATTAGCATATACTGGAAATGTTGTGTAAACCTTCATGATTGGAAAAACTGTTTTCTGGGTGTGTTTTTTGCACATGCTCTTGTTGATCAGACTATTGAAACCTGAGCTGTATTCACAGACAACCCACTCATCTTTATCCCAAACTGAGAAATAGCTACACAACTTTTTGTTTTTACATAAAAAGCTTTTATTTCATGTTAAATAGTACACTCACTGATCACACACTGTAATAACATTTTCAAATATTTTAAAATGAAAAAAAAAAGAAATTAAATTCCACAATTAATTTAAACTTAACCCTTTAGAAGTCTCTGCACACAGTGGTGCGTTTGCCAATCACAACGGTTGTTTGTGTCAAGTACACTCGTATGTGAATTAAAGAGAACACCCAGCTATTGTTTAATTTTAAATATAATGTGTAGGTTTCAAAAAGGTTATTAGTTTGAAAAAACATCACATGATTTATGACCATTTCTAAGGTACTTCAAAGTAAAATGTGAGAAATCACCCCTCAGTTTCATTTAAACTCAGTTTCATTTAAACTTTAGACTGTAAACTAGTGCCATCAGTGTCATCTTGTGGTAAAAAGAAGGGGATAATCCTTGGAAGTACAAGACATGTGATGTTGCTTGTGTTTTTCAAAATTCTAGCAATAAAAGTAAAACAAAAAGTGTTTGGAACAGTGTATATGGTTTAGGAGATGTTTGGCCTTTTTTTGTGTTATGATCAAATGTTCACATCGTTTTGAACTTCTTGTTTTTTTTAGGTGATTTATTCATATTTAAAAGTACAATTTCACGATTGTAGTCAAAAAAATGAAATGTATTTGTTAAAAGATAAACATTGCCACAAAAAAAAAAAATACAGTTTTAAAGAATTTATCAGAAGTAGTAGAGGCCACGGGCCTCTCCTGGTTAAAGTGGTCTTTGAATTCATCAGGTGCAGAAACTTCATCCACAGAAACACTTGAGAATTAAAACGCATAGTGCTGATTTACTTCTTTTATTTTTAAATACAAGGCAAACTCTTCCGTAGGATCTGGTCTTTCCTCTCGAGGCATCCGGTCTATACTTCAGCATCCCGTAAGCTGCCGAATGTGTAGTTTCAATTCATCAGGAAGCTCGAGTTCTGTAACAAGGTCCAGGCAGACTTTCTGCAGCTCTTTGAGAGTTTCAATCTTAGACGAGGAACCATAGGAGTGCATTTCTGAATCTTCTCCTTTGCTTCTGACAATTCCACTGCAATCTTCATTTGCTCCATCTTTCCCACTGCATGTACACCTGGATTCGATATCCTGGCTCTTCTGACCCACACTGAGCTCCTCCATATCATCCACCATTTCAGTGAGGCTGGGAGGAGGTCTCTGCTGGGCTCTTCTCAAGGTCTCCACCAGCTCATCCTCATGCCTTTCCACTCTTTGAAGCAGATCAGTAACTGAAGATAAAGCTGGAGTGCCAGGCACATGAACCTGACACCAGCAGCGGATTGCACTGTCAATAAAAAGACATCATTAGAAAAGACTTAATATTGTTGTTTTCAACACAAGGCCAAGCACCCAATTCTTCTCATAATATTAATTTAAAACCTACAAGGTATTATTACAGGATATTAACATTTGAATGGATGGGGGGGGGGGGTGATTGAGTGCTACATTGAAAGGATTGGCTTTGTTCTATGGGAATAACAATGAAATGTTTTTGAAGTAATCAAAGTATTGTGACGTGAAAATGGCTGGTACTGTACAATAACACAGAGTGTGTGGACAGGAGGGTGAGGCTTTCAGCCCAGGATTTCTTCAAGCTGTGTTGTTGCTCAACTAGGGCAAAATGGTTTTAAAGATGCATCCCATTAATTTCTGGTATTTATTATGATTATAACATCAATTTTATGGTTGTAGTTTGACCCCTCGTCAATAATTATCAGGTAAAAGTAAGGAACTGGATACCTCAAACAAAATTAAAGTTACAGACTTTATAGAAATTACCCTTATTATTTTTATAAAGTGAATGTTTGAGTCCCTGGTGGACTTTTTGACAACACTGAATAGAAGCCACAACTGTGGACCAAAACATGACAAAAATCTGTCAAAATGGAGCTAAACATGTGTTTTTTGGAGTGATTTTTACAAGACAATGTCCAGGCGGGCACCATTGGCCCCAAATTGGCACTTGGTAACCAAATGAACAAATTAATATAAAAATAATTTTTAAAGAAAATGCAAACAATGAAAAAAAAGAAAGTAAAACAATGTGATTTGTGCATACCACTCATTAAAACAATCTGAATCTCCTCTAAAATGTCCTCGAAACGATCAAGTATCTTCTTAGATGCCATTGTGTTACTAACAGAAATAAAATGTCTTTCTCTGGAAAAAAGTTTTTGCTATGTTCTCTGCTCATCGGTGTGTGTAAAGATGGATGACTGGAAGCATCTGCTCTCTTTACCCAGTCACGTTATCGAGTGTATGTAAACACAACTGTGGCAAACCATATATCGTTGGAAAGCCGATCTCATTGGATAAATGACCCGTCAGTCTCCATGGAGCTTAATTGCGATTGTAAGTTTGCAAAGAAAATGATTAATAACTTCATTCTAAAATGATTCCATTATGACCAAAATTAAGCCAAACTCGACTGTAGATTGTACTAAAAAAATGTTTTTTTTTTCATTTTGATTCAATCTCAAAAGCTGCCTTATAAAGAAGTGTATTACCATCTAATTCAGGTCAGACTTCACTACTGTAATGCTTAATCTACTTCAAAACTCATTTAGTTACTTTTGCATATTTAAAAACATGCAGCCCGTCTCATCTGTCGAGTCTCCAATCTCGTTTTTCTTAATTTAACAAAAAAAAAGTTTATTCCATTGACATACGTTAATAAGTCATTGGAACTAACCTTTTTTCATGAAAGAAAATTTATGTATTTCAACATTTCGCCAACAAAAACTAAAATAAACCAAGTGTTCTGAAATATATCATGTGTAGTGTTTATTTTTGTAGGAAAAATGTTGCTCAATAAATATTATGTTTAACTTATTGATTTCCAAATATCTTGTGTTGACTTTAAGATACATTTCCAGTTTCTGCTGATCAATTAATTCCTAGCTACAATTGACCTTTTTGTCAGTATTTATTGACCATAACCTACAGTGTAAAGTTAAAATAAACCAGTAAACAGATAAATAAAACCGATGATCAATGAACTCGTTAATCTCCACGCAGCAGTGAAACTCTTTAAGCAACTTTAAAGAGTAAAAATTACTTTTTCGTTTTTGAATCAAGTAACTAATAACAAGTTACTATTTTCAATGAGTAGCTCAACACTGGTGATGAATGAAACTGTACATTATACACGTTTCCTGTTTGAATGGAATAAATAAAATACATGTACTTTTTCGTGGAATTGACATTTGGTTAGAACTCGAAATGAACAGATAAAACTATAAAAAAAAAAATAAAATAAAATCCAAGCCCCTCTTACCTCATGATTCCTTTGAGTTGAGCGATGCGGATGATTCCAGAGGCTCCTTCTCTGTATCCCCTGTTGAAAGCAACCTGCAGCGAGGCTTCTTTCCCTGCTTCAATGCCCTCTCTGAAACCATCCTGATAGAAAACCACATGGCGGTCGTTTCTAGACTGCGATACTTTCAGAAGCTACATCCCCAGAGCAGCATTTGAACAACACCGCTGCTTGTAAAGACTTACAATATGACGTCGCGAGCGGCCAGCAACAAATTTTTATAAATTTATTCCATGTTCAATACATTTCAGTCACATCGTTTCGCCATGCATGAAATATTGTACATGTACCTGTGTGCGTTTTTCCATGTTGTATTTCCATTCTTTGTTCTGTAGGCTAATATCATCCACATCCTCATCGAACACTTCCTCGCTGGATGCCACGGATCTCAACCACGACATTACTTTCCTCACCCGCGGGTCGTAAAAGTGTCGCTGCTCGCGGAAGCAAGCTAATGGTGTTTGGCGAGTAAAAGATGCTTGTTTGGGCCTTTGACAGGATACACATTATCCGCATCCACGTGGTCATGTGACTTACGTCATCAGAGATCGTTTTTCTTCTTCTGGTCGCTTCCAGGTGTGTTCAGAGCCACGTTGCCCCCAGCTGGAATAAATTAGCAATGGCAATGATGATGTGTACCGATGGCGAAAGAAAGCAAGGATAAAAGGACAGAAAGATCCTTCATTTACAGCACCATTCCTTTACAGTATAAACCTTTCAAAACACAGCTCTCCACCATAAACATAAGACAAACCGTCTCTAATACACAACTTTCTTTCAAAATAAATCATGTTATTTTACTGCAAAAATTGAGTATGGACAGTTTTTATGTATTGAGTGTCGAGAAGTGTTAATAAAATTAATAAAAATTCATAACTCTCCTAAACCTTATACACTGTTCCAAGCACTTTTTGTGCTTTTTCGGGCCAGAACTTTGAAAAATACAAGCCATATCACAGGTCTTGTACTTCCAAGAGTTATCCAATCTTTTCACCAACTAGATGGCACCAATTTGGGGTCTGTGAAATTAAACTGAAAGACGATCATGCATTTTCTCTGTTTTTAATTACAATTACCTTGTAAATGATGTGGTAATTCCTGTAATTTACATTTAAAACCAGAACGATCAGACCTAATAATATTTTTCACATTGTTTTGACCTTGTCTTTGCTTTTTTTAGGGATTCTAAGTTTTATTTTTATCTTATTTTTTTTGCGCCAACACTTTTGAGTTATTCAAAATGTATTTGCATTTTTTTGGTATGTTTGTTTTGGAATTACTGTGTCACATAATGAAAAAAAATTGTGTTTATAGTGTCACGTATATATGTATATAAAAAAGAAGAAGCTGGGGTTGAACAAAAATAATTATATCAAGAATTGCCACAAAAACTGTTTTAAAGGTAATTTACAACATCAAATTGTTAAGTAGTAAAAGAACACTTGGAACACATTCCAAGACTTTTAGCCACCTCTTCAACATGATCAAAAACTTGACCAGCAATATCCACCAGACTCAGAGGTGTCAACCAAGCCTTAACCATCACCCCAGAATCTATAACTGAAGTAAACCTTTTCTTATTGCACATTGGCTATTCTAATAGCCAGTATACAGAGATGATGCATTAGAAGTGTCCATCTTTCATGTGTCCATCATGAAAAGAGTGAATAATAACATTCATT
>SRMA01027308.1:24867-46747 GCA_007224835.1 Danionella cerebrum | reverse complement strand
TAATTGTCCCCATTCACTTAAAAAATGTAGAATATCTAATTTCTAGAACTACGTCTTTAACCTTTTGCCCGTAATTGCATTCATTACCATCCATTTAAAAGCCATTGAGTGAAAGGATGAAACAGAGACATGGCGTCTATCAACCCATCCGCGTCAAAAGACTAAAATGGTTCTGAAGGGAAAAGTTCAAGTCACGTATTTAACATTACATGAAGCTTCAGGCATCATTAGAGTGACTTTCCTCTTCTTACCTGGATGCCTTCAAGCACTCCTCAAAGACGGTGATGCCTGAAATAAACCATTGTAGGCGTTCTTTATTAAAAGGCTCTACTGTATTTTTCCAGAACTGCAATTTTCTGCGTCACAGTGAAGAAAAAGCAGCTGCCATTTAGTGATATGAGTGACTCTCACACCTCTGCATTAATGAAGCCCTGTCATGAATATATCCACTGCTAAAAAAATAAAGTTTTCTTTTGTACTGTAAGAGTTTTGTTCAACTGTTCAATATTAAATCATCACCTATGGGCTTTCACTGAACAGAAAACGGTCTATTCATGCCTCAAACACCCAAATCAATCTCAGATGAATAAATAAGATCCTCTCCTTTTATATATTAGATGTTTAAGTAAAGGCCTATTCAAAGGTGACCACACAGTAAAAAAAACATGGTCAAGAAACTGGTGGCAGTCAAAACTTTGGTACATTAGTGATCTAAAAGATAAGCAACTCAAAATTATTGGTAAGACATACAGGTTGCGGTCTGCAAGGTATGATGTGCAGCATGGCAATTAGCAACACTAGAGATTGAGTCTGCATTTTCCCATGCCAGTCTAAGCTGCTGTCATAACTTTTAAAAACGGCTCAATCAGCAATTTGCAGCATGAAAGCAGTTGCTATAAAAGGGCCTTTATGAAGATACCTAAAGACTTTCCTTTGAACATGTTACTCATTTTGCCGACTTTACTGTGATGCCAAATTTAGAAGTTGATTTTATTGTATAACTCTATAATCCAATGTAGTCTGAATATTATACAGCGGTTCCCCGAGATACTAAATTAATCCGTTCCAGGGTGGTTTTTGTACCTCGAACATTTCGTATCTCGAAAGTTTTCACAAGTTTTACATGTAAAACGCCTAATCCGTGCAATGGCTCTCAGAAACAATAGAATAAGTTGATAAAAAATGGAAAACCTGAGAAAAATAAAGTAATGTTTCTTCAATCCTTAAATCTACACATTTTAATGTAATAAATTATAATAAAACAGAATAAAACACAAGCAAAATACGTAATAATATACGTAAACCTTACCTTGCGAGTGAACCTATGTGTCGGAGGAGGTGGAACGGTTGGCAGAAAACATTACAGCACCACGTATGAACGTTAACTTTCTCGAGATATTTCACGTGTTACTAACACAAACACGGTTTCGAGCACAAGTGTAGACACTACTGACCGTGTGTGAAAGGGATGGAGAGTGCGCTTCTGAGAGCGCGTCACTGGGTTTCTCTTAAGTTGCGCTACAGAACAGCACTTTCCACGTTATAAACATAATTTCTTTTACGACACCTTGACTCTAACTTTTAAAACTGATTTAAAGTGTTTTAAAAAGTATCAGCCCCCTTTAGCACTGTGTGAGGTTGGAGAATGGAGCGCCAGGATCCGGAAGCGCAGTGCCACGTCAGACTTGGAATTTTTTTGTATTTCAAAGCAAAATATTTCCTGCAAAATCTCATAACTCGAAGCGTTTGTATCCCTGTACTTTATACATGCTGTACCATATACTTGCTACATCTGAGTTAGTGTAAAATCTGTGGAAATAGAGAATTGATCGTCTGTACATTTTTTGTTGAGTTGTTGTAAGTGATGTTCCCAATCTTCCTTAACCCCATCTACATTGTTCAGCCTTTTCATCATGTGCACTATTCTGACCAACTGCTGCTTCATGGCCATGTCTGAACCAGCACAATGGGCCAAATACGTTGAGTGAGTACCTCTCTCTCTCCCACTCTCTCTCTCTCTTTCCCTCTTTCTTTATTTCTCCCTCTTTCCTTCTGACAAACATGCAAGCACACACATATATACACATAATTGCATGCACCCACCCACCCACACACACACACACACAAACACTCTATAGTTCCTGTGTCTAATGTACTACCTGTGTCTCATGTAGCTGATTAGGTCTGTCCTATCCTGTCCTCAGGTGATTAGATATGCCCAATGTAGGTGAATAGACCCGTCTTCTCTATGTGTCTGTTTTGTATGTGTCTGGATGTGTTCTTTTCAGGTGAGGACATCCTTCCTCTCTAGCTGACTAGAACTGTCCTCTGTTGGTGACTATCTCTGCTTTCTTTAGGTGAGGGTATCTGTCTTCTGCCCCATTCAGAACATATAGCAGATATGTTCCATGTAGGTGATAATGTGAGACAGGTGAGGTGGTCAGTAATTTGTAGCTGTCCTATAGGTGAGGACATATGTCCTTTGTAACTGGATTTGTTCTCTCTAGTTGACTAGAACTGTTTCTTTAGTTGATGATGTCCTGCTTCTGTAGCTGACTAGATATATCCTCTAAAGGTGAGGATATCTGCCCTATGTAGATGACTAGATTTGTCCTCTGTAGTTCACTATATCGATTCCTTATAAGTGAGGATGCTGTTTTAAACAACTGACTAGAACTGCCCTCTACTGGTGACTATATCTGTCCCCTTTAAGTGAAGACACTGTCTTCAGCAGCTGACTAGTTATGTCCTCTACTGGTGATTATATCTGTCCGTTTTAAGTAAGGACACTGTTTTAAACAGCTGACTAGAACTGTCCACTACTGGTGACTATATCTGTCCCCTTTAAGTGAAGACACTGTCTTCAGGAGCTGACTAGTTATGTCCTCTACTGGTGATTATATCTGTCCGTTTTAAGTAAGGACACTGTTTTAAACAGCTGACTAGAACTTTCCACTACTGGTGACTATATCTGTCCCCTTTAAGTGAAGACACTGTTTTCAGCAGCTGACTAGATATGTCCTCTACTGGTGATTATATCTGTCCTTTTTAAGTAAGGGCCCTGTTTTAAACAGCTGACTAGAACTGTCCACTACTGGTGACTATATCTGTCCCCTTTAAGTGAAGACACTGTCTTCAGGAGCTGACTAGTTATGTCCTCTACTGGTGATTATATCTGTCCGTTTTAAGTAAGGACACTGTTTTAAACAACTGACTAGAACTGACCTCTACTGGTGACTATATCTGTCCCCTTTAAGTGAAGACATTGTTTTCAGCAGCTGACTAGATATGTCCTCTACTGGTGATTATATCTGTCCTTTTTAAGTAAGGGCCCTGTTTTAAACAGCTGACTAGAACTTTCCACTACTGGTGACTATATCTGTCCTTTTTAAGTAAGGACACTGTTTTAAACAGCTGACTTGAAGTGCCCTCTACCGGTGACTATATCTGTCCTTTTTAAGCAAGGACCCTGTTTCAAACAGCTGACTAGAACTGTGCACTACTGGTGACTATATCTGTCCTTTTTAGGTGTGGACACTGTTTAACTGGCTGACTAGTTATGCCCCCTACTGTTGACTATATTCGTTCCTTTTAAGTGGACAATAGTCAATAGCTGACTAGTTATGTCTTCTACTATATCAGTATATACTATATGCTACTATGTCTTCTACAGTATATAGTAGACTGGTGACTATATCTGTCCCCTTTTCCCTTCTCAAACATCTGTAGGAGACTAGATCTGGCCTATTTAAGTGTTGAGATATGTTCTTTAGGTGAGGACATCTGTCTTCAGCAGCTTACTAGATCATCCTCTCCTAGGTGAGGACATTTTCCCTCTTTAGGTGATTAGATTAGTTATTTTTAGGTTAGGTTCTCTCTCCTCTATGGGTGACGAAATCTGTCAGATCAAAACTATTAAAGTGAGGAGATCATTCATCATTGAGGGAGGAGAGCCATCTTTTTTCACTTATGAGACTTCACTAAACTTGTACAGACCATGTCTACCTTGGAAGGATGTAGTCTACAAATTGAGACACAATCCCAGTTTTGACCATTACTCTGTGTGTGTTTAACTATAGAGCTCTGCCAGGCCTTTGCTGGCTTCTCACAGTAAGTTAAAGGCTTTGCTAATTGCACCGTTGCTATGCGGAATGAAATCTTGGGATGGATGCCAAAAGCTGCTTCAGAAATGTGCTTTAAAGGAATGATCTTGATGCTAATCTTTGATGAACCTGAAGGGTGACATTGTGACACAACTGCATCTTGTTCACGTTCATGCATTCCAGCTACTTGCACATCACCCACAGAGTACATAACACCTCTCATGGTTGCCATTTTAGATCACTATTATGATGCATATCCTCTTTTTGCCCTGCTCTCTTGTTCTTCTTCTGCAAGTGTGTACTTCATAACCTGTGATTAATCCTCATGCAGGAAACTTTTTGTAATTTAGGGTATCTCTTGTGCCTCTTCTTCTGCATAGGTACACTTTCACTGGCATTTACACTTTTGAGTCATTGATAAAAATCCTGGCACGTGGTTTCTGCATCGGACCCTTCACCTTTCTGAGAGACCCCTGGAACTGGCTTGACTTCAGCGTCATTCTCATGGCGTAAGTCAATATATGCACATCAATAATGCAAGAAAATAATCCATAAAGCAATACTGAAAAAAATAACGCCCTTCACTATTTATCACTCCATGAAACAAAAGCTTTGCACGGGGGTATGTAGTACACTGTTTACCTATTATCAGAGAGGTGCTGAAATGATTTAAAATCATCACATAAAACACTTTTTGCTACATTAACAATTGTTTTAAATCCTTCATCCAAATTATATGTTATGTGATTTAATTTTAAATATTGTCGTTCATACTGCATGGTGATTCAAATTTAATTTAATGCTTATTTTACAGTTTTAAGTCTCAATTCTGATATAAATAATTACTTTTATAATAAGAGTGATGGCCACTTTATTTAGTCCAGCCACTTTATTAGGTACACCTGTCCAACTGCTCATTAACACAAATAACAATCAGCTAATCACATGGCAGCAATTCACCTCATTTAAAGATGGGTGCCAGACGAGCTTGTTTGAATATGTCAGAAATTATTGATCCACTGGGATTTTTACGATCAACCATCTAGGATTTACACAGAATGAGAAAAAAAGAAAAATATAACTGCAAGCAGTAATGCGGGGCCAAGCATCCGGTAGGCAAAACGTGAGCAGAAGTACCATCAAAATGTAAACCAAAGACATGAAATCGACTCAAAAAAATCGAAATCGAGCGCTATTCAAAATTTTATGAATTTTAACCATTAGGTGGCGCTCTTAGTAACTTTTGTTTTGGGGTCAGCCTTTGGTACTGATGACTCACAAGAAATTTGGTGTCAATATGGCAAACAATTGCAGAGATAGAGCTTCGGAAACCACATGACCCGACGGCATCACAATCGTCATGGCTCTTATCGAAAACGGCAAAAGCAATCAACACGTTACGAATACCTTTTTGCCAGCAAGGTCTAAGGATGTTCCAATTCAAATTTGGTGAGAATCAGTCAAACGACCTGGGTGAAGTTAGAAAAAGTAAGGTTTTCAGCCAATTCAACATGACAGACAGGAAGTTCAATCAATTATGGTAAATTTTATATCTATGTTTTCAGCTCGACCTAAGGAACAAAACTGGATGAGATTTTTGACAATAGGCTAAACTAGCAAAAGTTATTAGCATTTTTCTAAAATCGTTTATATCTTTTGACCAAAAGGTGGCGCTGGCGTAAAATTTGTTGAGTCTCTTCAGGGCATGGTGTCAAACATGCACAACAACTTTCAGAATTTCAAAGTAAAGTATGTTTGAAATACAGCATTTTTTGGCATAAATCAAAATGGCCGACGCCCAAAATGGCCGACACAGTAAAAATGGACATGGTCCGACTCGGCTTGATGCTCCAAACGCACTGATACCAATTTTATGAATTTTGGACAAACGGTTTGGGAAATACAGGCCGAATTGCCAATTTTTTATATCTCCGGACCACTAGGGGGCAGAGCGACGAAACACTGCATGCAGCCTCGGATCATAGGCGTTACAACATAGACAAAGTTTGGTGTACATTGGCTAAAGCGTTGCGAAGTTATAGCCTTACAATCATTTTTGCGAGTTTTTCGTAAGGATCATTCGCGAATAATTCGATAACGGTTTGACGATTCAAAAATCCAAGAAATAACTTTTGTTTGGCATAGTCAGTAGATTATATGGAGCGAATTTCGTGAAGTTTGGACAAACGGCCACGGAGGAGTTAGCAAAAGTAGGTTTTTCATAAAATTCAAAATGGCGGAAAAATTTGCATGGCGGAAAATGACGTCATAGGGTCAGGTCGATTCGTCTTGAGCCAAGGAATCAGTGGGAAGTGAAATTTTGTTTATACGACTTACGGTTCAAAAGTTATTAGCATAAACGTGGGTGAAACTTTGGCCTATTGGTGGCGCTAGACGGTTCGGTTTGGAGACTTCAAATTTGATCAGCTTGTAGGTCAGAGGCTTGGCAGTAAGTGGGCCAAATTTCATAACTTTCCCGCAAACGGTTCATAAGGCTCCCATTGACTTCATTACGGAAGAAGAAGAAGAAGAAGAAGGAGGAATAATAATAAATATAACTGCAAGCAGTAATGCGGGGCCAAGCATCCGGTAGGCAAAACGTGAGCAGAAGTACCATCAAAATGTAAACCAAAGACATGAAATCGACTCAAAAAATCGAAATCGAGCGCTATTCAAAATTTTATGAATTTTAACCATTAGGTGGCGCTCTTAGTAACTTTTGTTTTGGGGTCAGCCTTTGGTACTCACAACAAATTTGGTGTCAATATGGCAAACAATTGCAGAGATAGAGCTTCGGAAACCACATGACCCGACGGCATCACAATCGTCATGGCTCTTATCGAAAACGGCAAAAGCAATCAACACGTTACGAATACCTTTTTGCCAGCAAGGTCTAAGGATGTTCCAATTCAAATTTGGTGAGAATCAGTCAAACGGCCTGGGTGGAGTTAGAAAAAGTAAGGTTTTCAGCCAATTCAACATGACAGACAGGAAGTTCAATCAATTATGGTAAATTTTATATCTATGTTTTCAGTTCGACCTAAGGAACAAAACTGGATGAGATTTTTGACAATAGGCTAAACTAGCAAAAGTTATTAGCATTTTTCTAAAATCGTTTATATCTTTTGACCAAAAGGTGGCGCTGGCGTAAAATTTGTTGAGTCTCTTCAGGGCATGGTGTCAAACATGTACAACAACTTTCAGAATTTTAAAGTAAAGTATGTTTGAAATACAGCATTTTTTGGCATAATTCAAAATGGCCGACGCCCAAAATGGCCGACACAGTAAAAATGGACATGGTCCAACTCGACTTGATGCTCCAAACGCGCTGATACCAATTTTATGAATTTTGGACAAACGGTTTGGGAAATACAGGCCGAATTGCCAATTTTTTATTTCTCCGGACCACTAGGGGGCAGAGCGATGAAACACTGCATTCAGCCTCAGATCATAAGTGTTACAACATAGACAAAGTTTGGTGTACATAGGCTAAAGCGTTGCGAAGTTATTGCCTTACAATCATTTTTGCGAGTTTTGCGTAAGGATCATTTGCGAATAATTCAATAACGGTTTGACGATTCAAAAATCCAAGCAATAACTTTTGTTCGGCATAGTCAGTAGATGATGTGGAGCGAATTTCGTGAAGTTTGGACAAATGGCCACGGAGAAGTTAGCAAAAGTAGGTTTTTCATAAAATTCAAAATGGCGGAAAAATTTGCATGACGGAAAATGACGTCATAGGATCATGTCGATTCGACTTGAGCCAAGGAATCAGTGGGAAGTGGAATTTTGTTTATTCGACTTACGGTTCAAAAGTTATTAGTATAAACGTGGGTGTAACTTTGGCCTATTGGTGGCGCTAGATGGTTTGGTTTGGAGACTTCAAATTTGGTCAGATTGTAGGTCAGAGGCTTGGCAGTCAGTGGGCCAAATTTCATAACTTTCCCGCAAACGGTTCATAGGGCTGCCTTTGACTTTGCGGCGGAAGAAGAAGAAGAAGAAGAAGGAAGAAATATAACTGCAAGCAGTAATGCGGGGCCAAGCATCCAGTAGGCAAAACGTGAGCAGAAGCGCCATCAAAATGTAAACAAAAGACATGAAATCGACTCAAAAAATCGAAATCGAGCGCTTTTTAAAATTTTATGAATTTTGATTATTGTTGGCACTCTTAGTAACGTTTGTTTTCGGGTCAGCCTTTGGTACTGATGACTCACAAGAAATTTCGTGTCAATATGGCAAACGGTTGCAGAGATACAGCTTCGGAAACCACTTGACCTGAAGGCATTACAATCGTCATGGCTTTTATTTAAAACGGTAAAAGCAATCAAAATGCTACGAATAACTTTGTGCCAGCAAGGTCTAAGGATGTTCCGATTCAAATTTGGTGAGAATCAGACAAACGGTCTGGGTGGAGTTAGAAAAAGTAACGTTTTAAGCCAATTCAACATGGCAGACAGGAAATTCAATCAATTATGGTAAATTTTATATCTATGTTTTCAGCTCCACCTAAGGAACAAAACTGGATGAGATTTTTGACAATAGGCTAAACTAGCAAAAGTTATTAGCATTTTTCTAAAATCGTTTATATCTTTTAGCCACAAGGTGGCGCTAGCGTAAAATTTGTTGAGTCCCTTCAGGGCATGGTGTCAAATATGCACAACAACTTTCAGAATTTTAAAGTAAAGCATGTTTGAAATACAGCATTTTTTGGCATAATTCAAAATGGCCGACGCCCAAAATTGCCGACACTGTAAAAATGGTTATGGTTCGACTCGGCTTGATGGTCCAAACGCGCTGATACCAATTTTATGAATTTTGGACAAACGGTTTGGGAAATACAGGCCGAAATGCCAGTTTTTTTATATCTCCAGACCACGAGGGGGCAAAGCGACGAAACACTGCAAGCATCCTCTGATCATAGGTGTTACAACATAGACAAAGTTTGGTGTACATAGGTTAAAGCGTTGCGAAGTTATAGCCTGACAATCATTTTGGCGAGTTTTGCATAAGGTTTATACGCTAATAATTCAAAAACGGTTTAACGAATCGAAAATCCAAGTAATAACTTTTAATTGGCATAGTCAGTAGATGATGTGGAGCGAATTTTATGAAGTTTGGACAAACGGCCACGGAAGAGTTAGCAAAAGTAGGTTTTTCATAAAATTCAAAATGGCGGAAAAATTTGCATGGCGGAAAATGACGTCATAGGGTCAGGTCGATTCGTCTTGAGCCAAGGAATCAGTGGGAAGTGGAATTTTGTTTATACGACTTACGGTTCAAAAGTTATTAGCATAAACGTGGGTGTAACTTTGGCCTATTGGTGGCGCTAGACGGTTTGGTTTGGAGACTTCAAATTTGGTCAGACTGTAGGTCAGAGGCTTGGCAGTCAGTGGGCCAAATTTCATAACTTCCCGCAAGCGGGTCATACGGCTGCCATTGACTTCGAGACGGAAATGGAAGAAGAAGAATAATAATAAATATAACTGCAAGCAGTAATGCGGGGCCAAGCATCCAGTAGGCAAAACGTGAGCAGAAGCACCATCAAAATGTAAACCAAAGACATATGAAATCACCTCAAGGCATGGTAGCATAAAAAACAAGTTGAATTGAGCACTATCTAAAATTTTATGAATTTTGACCATTAGATGGCGCTCCTAGTAACTTTTGTTCTGGGGTCAGTCTTTGGTACTGATGACTCACAACAAATTTGGTGTCAATATGGCAAACAATTGCAGAGATAGAGCTTCGGAAACCACATGACCCGACGGATCAGAATCGTCATGGCTCTTATCGAAAACGGCAAAAGCAATCAACACGTTACGAATACCTTTTTGCCAGCAAGGTCTAAGGATGTTCCAATTCAAATTTGGTGAGAATCAGTCAAACGGCCTGGGTGGAGTTAGAAAAAGTAAGGTTTTCAGCCAATTCAACATGACAGACAGGAAGTTCAATCAACTATGGTAAATTTTATATCTATGTTTTCAGCTCGACCTAAGGAACAAAACTGGATGAGATTTTTGACAATAGGCTAAACTAGCAAAGTTATTAGCATTTTTCTAAAATCGTTTATATCTTTTGACCAAAAGGTGGCGCTGCCGTAAAATTTGTTGAGTCTCTTCAGGGCAGGGTGTCAAACATGCACAACAACTTTCAGAATTTCAAAGTAAAGTATGTTTGAAATACAGCATTTTTTGGCATAAATCAAAATGGCCGACGCCCAAAATGGCCGACACAGTAAAAATGGACAAGGTCCGACTCGGCTTGATGCTCCAAACGCGCTGATACCAATTTTATGAATTTTGGACAAACGGTTTGGGAAATATAGGCCGAATTGCCAATTTTTTATATCTCCGGACCACTAGGGGGCAGAGCGATGAAACACTGCATGCAGCCTCAGGTCATAGGTGTTACAACATAGACAAAGTTTGGTGTACATAAGCTAAAGCGTTGCGAAGTTATTGCCTTACAATCATTTTTGCGAGTTTTGCGTAAGGATCATTTGCGAATAATTCAATAACGGTTGGACGATTCAAAAATCCAAGCAATAACTTTTGTTCGGCATAGTCAGTAGATGATGTGGAGCGAATTTCGTGAAGTTTGGACAAACGGCCACGGAGGAGTTAGCAAAAGTAGGTTTTTCATAAAATTCAAAATGGCGGAAAAATTTGCATGACGGAAAATGACGTCATAGGGTCAGGTCGATTCGTCTTGAGCCAAGGAATCAGTGGGAAGTGGAATTTTGTTTATTCGACTTACGGTTCAAAAGTTATTAGCATAAACGTGGGTGTAAATTTGGCCTATTGGTGGCGCTAGATGGTTTGGTTTGGAGACTTCAAATTTGGTCAGATTATAGGTCAGAGGCTTGGCAGTCAGTGGGCCAAATTTCATAACTTTCCCGCAAACGGTTCATACGGCTCCCATTAATTTCGCGGCGGAAGAGGAAGAAGAAGAAGAATAATAAATATAACTGCAAGCAGTAATGCGGGGCCAAGCATCCAGTAGGCAAAACATGAGCAGAAGCGCCATCAAAATGTAAACCAAAGACATGAAATTGACTCAAAAAATTTAAATCTAAAATTTTAAATTTAAAATTTTATGAATTTTGACCATTAGGTGGTGCTCTTACTTACTTTTGTTTTGGGCTCAGCCTTTGGTACTGATGACTCACAACAAATTTGGTGTCAATATGGCAAACAATTGCAGAGATAGAGCTTCGGAAACCACATGACCCGACGGCATCACAATCGTCATGGCTCTTATCGAAAACAGTGAAAGAAATCAACACTCTACGAATAACTTTTTGCCAGCAAGGTATAAGGATGTTCCAATTCAAATTTGGTGAGAATCGGACAAACGGTCTGGGTGAAGTTAGAAAAAGTATGGTTTTCAGCCAATTCAACATGGCAGACAGGAAGTTCAATCAATTATGGTAAATTTTATATCTATGTTTTCAGCTCAACCTAAGAAACAAAACTGGATGAGATTTTTGACACTAGGCTAAAGCTAGCAAAAGTTATTAGCATTTTTCTAAAATCGTTTATATCTTTTGACCACAAGGTGGCGCTGGCGTAAAATTTGTTGAGTCCCTTCAGGGCATGGTGTCAAACATGCACAACAACTTTAAGAATTTTAAAGTAAAGCCTGTTTGAAATACAGCATTTTTTGGCATAATTCAAAATGGCCAACGCCCAAAATGGCCGACACAGTAAAAATGGACATGGTTCGACTCGGCTTGATGATCCAAACGCGCTGATACCAATTTTATGAATTTTGGACAAACGGTTTGGGAAATACAGGCCGAATTGCCAATTTTTTATATCTCCGGACCACTAGGGGGCAGAGCGACGAAACACTGCATGCAGCCTCAGGTCATAGGTGTTACAACAAAGACAAAGTTTGGTGTACATAGGCTAAAGCGTTGCGAAGTTATTGCCTTACAATCATTTTTGCAAGTTTTGCGTAAGGATCATTTGCAAATAATTCAATAACGGTTGGACGATTCAAAAATCCAAGCAATAACTTTTGTTCGGCATAGTCAGTAGATGATGTGGAGCGAATTTCGTGAAGTTTGGACAAACGGCCATGGAGGAGTTAGCAAAAGTAGGTTTTTCATAAAATTCAAAATGGCGGAAAAATTGGCATGACGGAAAATGACGTCATAGGGTCAGGTCGATTTGTCCTGAGCCAAGGAATCAGTGGGAAGTGGAATTTTGTTTATTCAACTTACGGTTCAAAAGTTATTAGCATAAACGTGGGTGTAACTTTGGCCTATTGGTGGCGCTAGATGGTTTGGTTTGGAGACTTCAAATTTGGTCAGATTATAGGTCAGAGCCTTGGCAGTCAGTGGGCCAAATTTCATAACTTTCCCGCAAACGGTTCATACGGCTCCCATTAACTTCGCGGCGGAAGAGGAAGAAGAAGAAGAATAATAATAATAATAATAGGAAGAAACGGAACAAACACAATAGGTGCCTTCGCAGCTTTGCTGCTTGGCCCCTAATAATAATAATAGGAAGAAACGGAACAAACACAATAGGTGCCTTCGCAGCTTTGCTGCTTGGCCCCTAAATATAACTGCAAGCAGTAATGCGGGGCCAAGCATCCAGTAGGCAAAACGTGAGCAGAAGAACCATCAAAATGTAAACCAAAGACATATGAAATCACCTCAAGGCATGGTAGCATAAAAACAAGTTGAATTGAGTGCTATTTAAAATTTTATGAATTCTGACCATAAGGTGGCGCTCTTAGTAACTTTTGTTTTGTGGTCAGCCTTTGGTACTGATGACTCACAACAAATTTGGTGTCAATATGGCAAACGGTTGCAGAGATACAGCTTCGGAAACCACTTGACCCGACGGCATCACATTCGTCATGGTTCTTATCGAAATCCAAAACTGCAATCAACACAATACGAATAACTTTTTGCCAGCAAGGTCTAAGGATGATCCTATTCTAATTTGGTGAGAATCGGATTAACGGTCTGGGTGGAGTTAGAAAAAGTAAGGTTTTCAGCCAATTCAACATGGCAGACAGGAAGTTCAATCAATTATGGTAAATTTTATATCTATGTTTTCAGCTAAACCTAAGGAACAAACCTGGATGAGATTTTTGACAATAGGCTAAAGTAGCAAAAGTTATTAGCATTTTTCTAAAATCGTTTATATCTTTTGGCCACAAGGTGGCACTGGCGTAAAATTTGTTGAGTCCCTTCAGGGCATGGTGTCAAACATTCACAACAACTTTCAGAATTTCACAGTAAAGTATGTTTGAAATACAGCATTTTTTGGCATAATTCAAAATGGCCGACGCCCAAAATGGCCAACACAGTAAAAATGGACATGGTTCGACTCGGCTTGATGCTCCAAACGCGCTGATACCAATTTTATGAATTTTGGACAAACGGTTTGGGAAATACAGGCCGAAATGCCAGTTTTTTTATATCTCCAGACCACGAGGGGGCAAAGCGACGAAACACTGCAAGCATCCTCTGATCATAGGTGTTACAACATACACAAAGTTTGGTGTACATAGGCTAAAGCGTTGCGAAGTTATAGCCTTACAATCATTTTTGCGAGTTTTACGTAAGGATCATTCGCTAATAATTCGATAACGGTTTGACGATTCAAAAATCCAAGAAATAACTTTTGTTTGGCATAGTCAGTAGATGATATGGAGCGAATTTCGTGAAGTTTGGACAAACGGCCACGGAGCAGTTAGCAAAAGTAGGTTTCTCATAAAATTCAAAATGGCGGAAAAATTTGCATGGCGGAAAATGACGTCATAGGGTCAGATCGATTCGTCCTGAGCCAAGGAATCAGTGGGAAGTGGAATTTCGTTTATTCGACTTACGGTTCAAAAGTTATTAGCATAAACGTAAGTGTAACTTTGGCCTATTGGTGGCGCTAGACGGTTTGGTTTGGAGACTTCAAATTTGGTCAGCTTAAAGGACAGAGGCTTGGCAGTCAGTGGGCCAAATTTCATAACTTTCCCGCAAACGGTTCATACGGCTCCCATTGACTTCGCGGCGGAAGAGGAAGAAGAAGAAGAATAATAATAATAACTAGAAAGTGCATTTCCTAGCGGAAAATGCGTGTGAATGCAGAGAGCTGAAAAGGGAATGCTCAAATTGCTGAATTCCTTGGCTGAAGAAAGAAACATTAGAAAGTTTCAAAAGCTGAAGCTGAAACATTGTAAATTTGAAATATGTAAAGTTGAAAGTGGATGCTGAAGGGTGAAAAATTAGAAAGTAGAAAGTGTTAAAAATTAAAAGTAGGAGCTGAAAGGTAAAACATTAGAAAGTTAAAGTGTCAAAAGTTGAAAGTTCAAGCTAAAAGGTGAAACATTATAAAGTTGAAAATGTCAAAAGTTGAAAGCTAAAGCTGAAACATTGTAAAGTTGAAATATGTAAAGTTGAAAATGGAAGCTGAATGTTAAAATAAAGAAAAGTTGAAAGTGTCAAAAGTTGAAAGTGGAAGCTGAAAGGTGAAACATTGTAAAGTTGAAAATATCAAAAGATGAAAGTGGAAGCTAAAAGGTATATTATAAGTTGAAATTCTGTCTAGCATTTTCCAAACCTAAGCTAAAGATATGGCAATTGCGTTGCTGTGGTAAAAAGTCTGGTCGCTCTGGACAGGTCATTTACATAATAGATTGTTCCCAGTGTCACTATGAGTGAAACAAAACAACCCCCATGTCTCTAGCATTTTCCAAAGCTGAAATAGGGATATGCCAATTTGGTTGCTATGGTAACCAGTATGGTTGCTATGGAGGGGTCAGTGACATTATATAATGTTCCCTGTGTGACTACAAGTCATTTAGACCAACTCCCGTGTCTCCCTCATTTTCCTAAGCTGAGATAGAGATGTGTCAATTTGGTTGCTATGGTAACCAGTATGGTTGCTATGGAGGGGTCAGTGACATTATATAATGTTCCCTGTGTGACTACAAGTCATTTAGACCAACTCCCATGTCTCTCTCATTTTCCAAAGCAGAAATAGAGATGTCTCAATTCGGTTGCTATGGTAACCAGTATGGTTGCTATGGAGGGGTTAGTGACATCATATATAGTGTTCCCTGTGTTACTACAAGTCATTTAGACCAACTCCCGTGTCTCTAGCATTTTCCTAAACTGAGATTCATTCAATATGTGGAAAAAAGCTCTTTTACAATAGAATCGTATGGGAATCAATTGCCCCATTGAAATGAATGGCAGCAATGCATCTCTATGGCCCATTGTGAGTCTATGAGAAGGCTAAGCCAATCAAATTACGTTATTCAAATTAGTTGATTAACAGCTGCCTCCAACTGCCACTTTTTGAATCGAGGAGACATTTCTCAGATGTTGACCATGCCTCAAACAAATAAACATTACAGAAGAACCGTAAGACATTTTGAGATGATTCTTTCTTTGTGAGAAGCAGAAGGCCTCAATGAAGATTATGGTGCAAATTTTTTTAAGATATGTGGAAAATTCTATTAGTTATGGCGAGTTAGAAAAAGCCTTAATTTAAAACTTTCAAGGATCATTTCTGGGTGAAATGCATTGATCTTAATGGAGCAATTTTCTTCCCTCGTTAAGGTTTAGCCCTCCTAGTTTAAAAACCGTAGGTCATATGAAAGAACCAACAGCATCTTTGGAAAGAGGACAAATTTCTCTACTACTTTAATATAAATTTTATTAAAGGGTAATAAAGGGTAAAGTTTAGTTTAGGAGAGAGGAATTGATAAAGAAGTTTGAGATGTGAAAATTTAGAGTGGAAGCTAGAGTGGAGCAGAATTAGGTCAAAATCCAAATTCTTCATTAAACTTAAACTGTGATTTATAAAAATCTGTAAAAGATATGAAAAAGCTGAAAACATATTTTAAAAGCTGAAAATGTGTTGAATTGTTTAAAATTTGAATGATTGCTCTAGCTGAAACTATGCTGAAGTTATGAAGGTTGAAAAAAAAGCTGAAGGTTGAAAGAGATTTGAAGTGTTTCCCATTCATTTCAATGGGAAAAATATTTTAAATAAAGTTGAATTTTATAAAAAGTATAAAAGTTTGAAAAGTGAAACGTAATAGCATACATGTCCTGAATAAGCTGAACATTTTGACGTTTGAATGGTGTTTCTAGGCCAAAGTATGCGGGAGTAGTTAGGGTTGGAAAAAGGGGGGGGAATAATAAAAAGAAGAAGCGGAATAATAAATACGTAGGATAACAATAGTGTGAATGCCTCTGCATTCACACTAACTAGAATATGCATTTCCTAGCGGAAAATGCGTGTGAATGCAGAGAGCTGAAAATGAAAGCAGGCTGAAAGTATCTGAAAAAATCTAAAGTTGAAAGGTGAAGCTGAAAGGTAAAAGATTTGAAAGTTGAAAGTTTCAAAAGTTGAAAAGTGAAGCTGAAAGGTGAAAGATTTGAAAGCTGAAAGTGTCAAAAGTTGAAAGTGGAGGCCGAACGGTGAAACATTATAAAGTTGAAAACGTATAAAGTTGAAAGAAGAAGCATTGTAAAGTTGAAAGCGTCAAAAGTAGAAAGTGGAAGCTAAAGGTGAAATATTTGAAAGTTGAAAGTGTCAAAAGTTGAAAGTGGAAGCTGAACGGTATGATATTAGTAAGTTGAAATTCTGTCTAGCATTTTCCTAACCTAAGATAAAGATATGCCAATTGCGTTGCCATGGTAAAAGTCTGGTTGCTCTGGACAGGTCATTTACATAATAGAATGTTCCCAGTGTCACTCTGAGGGAAATGAATCAACCCCCATGTCTCTAGTATTTCCCTGAGCTGAGTTAGAGATATGCCAATTGGGTTGCTATGATAACTATTATGGTTGCTATGGAAATGTCATTGACATTATCTAATGTTTCCTGTGTCACTATGAGTCAAACAAAACAACCCCCATGTCTCTATTTTCTAAAGCTGAGCAAGAGATGTGTCAATTTGGTTGCTATGGTAATCAGTATGGTTGCTATGGAGGATTAAGTGACATTATATAATGTTCCCTGTGTTACTACAAGTCATTTTTAGACCAACTCCCGTGTCTCTAGCATTTTCCTAAGCTGAGATAGAGATGTGTCAATTTGGTTGCTATGGTAACCAATATGGTTGTTATGGAGGGGTCAGTGACATTATATAATGTTCCCTGTGTGACTACAAGTCATTTAGACCAACTCCCCTGTCTCTATCATTTTCCAAAGCTGAGATAGAGATGTGTCAATTGGGTTGCTATGGTAACCAGCATGGTTGCTATGGAGGGGTCATTGACATTATATAATGTTCCCTGTGTGACTACAAGTCATTTAGACCAACTCCCGTGTCTCTCTCATTTTCCCAAGCTGAGATAGAGATGTGTCAATTGTGTTGCTATGGTAACCAGTATGGTTGCTATGGAGGGGTCAGTGACATTATATAATGTTCCCTGTGTGACTACAAGTCATTTAGATAAACTCCCGTATCTCTCTTATTTTCCTAAGCTGAGATAGAGATGTGTCAATTTGGTTGCTATGGTAACCAGTATGGTTGCTATGGAGGGGTCAGTGACATTATTTAATGTTCCGTGTGTGCCTAAAAGTCATTTAGACCAACTCCCGTGTCTCTCACAGTTTCCTAAGCTGAGATAGAGATGTGTCAATTGGGTTGCTATGGTAACCAGTATGATTGCTATGGAGGGGTCATTGACATTACATAATGTTCCCTGTGTGACTACAAATCAATTAGACCAACACCTGTGTCTCTAGCATTTTCCAAGGCTGAGATAGAGAATTACCAATTTGGTTGCTATGGTAAATAATCTGGTTGCTATGGATGAGTTGGTGACATCATGTTGTAATCTACATTCAACTTAGATCAATATAAAACAACTCCCATGTTTCTACGATGTTCCACTTAGAAGATATTTGACATTCAAAAATGATGCTGAAAAGTGGGTGTGGCTTGGTGAATTTATGTTAAATCATAAGCAATGATTGGCTGGATTAGTTATATGCATCCTTAATGCTGCTTTGACTCTCCATTGTGATTCAATCACAAAAGCTCTTTTACAACAGGATCATATGAGAATCAATGGCCCTATTGAAATGAATGGCAGCAATGCATCTCTATGGCCAATTGTGAGTCTATGAGAAGGCTAAGCCAATCAAATTTCGTTATTGAAATTAGTTGATTAACAGCTGCCTCCAACTGCCACTTTTTGAATCGAGGAGACATTTTTCAGATGTTGACCATGCCTCAAACAAATAAACATTACAGAAGAACCGTAAGACATATCGAGATGATTCTTTCTTTGTGTGAAGCAGAAGGCCTCAATGAAGATTATGATGTAATTTTTTTAACAATATGTGGAAAATTCTATTAGTTATGGCGAGTTAGAAAAAGCCTTAATTTCAAACATTCAAGCATTATTTTCTGGGTGAAATGCATTGATCTCAATGGAGAAATTTGCTTCCCTCGTTAAGGTTTAGCCCTCCTAGTTTAAAAACCGTAGGTCATATCAGATTAACAACTGCATTTTTAAAAAGAGGAGAAATTTCTCTACTACTTTCATATAAAATTTGTCCATAAAGGTTAAAATTTAGTTTAAGAAAGATGAACAGATGATGAAGTTTGAGATATGAAAAATTAGAGTGGAAGCTAGAGTGGAGCAGAATTAGTTTCAAATTCGAAATCTTCATGAAACTTAAACTGCGATGAATAAAAATCTATAAAAGATATAAAAAAGTTGAAATATACATCTAATAGATGAAAGTGTGTAGATTTATTTAAAGTTTGAATGGTTTCTCTAGTGGAAAGTATGCTGAAGTTATAAAGGTTGAAAGAAGTGAAAGTTTAAAGGAAGGTTGAAGAATATCCCCATTCATTTCAATGGGAAGAATAATTTGAATAAAGTTAAATATTATAAAAAGTATAAAAGTTTGAAAAGTGAAACGTAATAGCAACCTAGTCTGAAAAAAGCTGAACATTTTAAAGTTTGAATGGTGTTTCTAGGCCAAAGTATGCTGAAGTAGTTAGGGTTGGAAAAAGGGGGGGGGAATAATAAAAAACGGAAGAATAATAAATACGTAGGATAACAATAGTGTGAATGCCTCTGCATTCACACTAATAAAAAAAAAAATAATAATAAATACGTAGGATAACAATAGTGTGAATGCCTCTGCATTCACACTAACTAGAAAGTGCATTTCCTAGCGGAAAATGCGTGTGAATGCAGAGAGCTGAAAAGGGAATGCTCAAATTGCTGAATTCCTTGGCTGAAGAGTGAAACATTAGAAAGTTAAAAGTGTCAAAAGTTGAAAGTTGAAGCTAAAAGGTGAAACACTGTAATTTGAAAAGTGTCAAAATTTGAAAGCTGAAGCTGAAACATTGTAAAGTTGAAATATGTAAAGTTGAAAGTGGAAGCTGAATGTTAAAATATTAGAAAGTTGAAAGTGTCAAAAGTTGAAAGTGGAAGCTGAAAGGTGAAACATTGTAAAGTTGAAAATATCAAAAGTTGAAAGTGGAGGCTGAAAGGTGAAACATTCTAAAGTTGAAAACGTATCAAGTTGAAAGGTGAAGCATTGTAAAGTTGAAAGTGTTAAAAATAGAAAGTGGAAGCTAAAAGGCGAGACACTATAAAGTTAAAAATGTCAAAAGTTAAAAGCTAAAGCTGAAACATTGTAAAGTTGAAAGTGGAAGCTGAATGTTAAAATATTAGAAAGTTGAAAGTGTTAAAAGTTGAAAGGGTCAAAAGTTGAAAGTGTCAAAAGTTGAAAGTGGAAGCTGAAAGGTATAATATTAGTAAGTTGAAATTATGTCTAGCATTTTCCTAACCTAAGATAAAGATATGGCAATTGCGTTGCTGTGGTAAAAAGTCTGGTCGCTCTGGAGAAGTCATTTACATAATAGATTGTTCACAGTGTCACTATGAGTGAAACAAAACAACCCCCATTTCTCTAGCATTTTCCAAAGCTGATATAGGGATATGCCAATTTGGTTGCTATGGTAACCAGTATGGTTGCTATGGAGGGGTCAGTGACATTATATAATGTTCCCTGTGTGACTACAAGTCATTTAGACCCACTCTCTCATTTTCCTAAGCTGAGATAGAGATGTGTCAATTGGGTTACTATGGTAACCAGTACGGTTGCTATGGAGGGGTCAGTGACATATAATGTTCCCTAAGTGACTACAAGTCATGTAGACCAACTCCCGTGTCTCCCTCCTTTTCCTAAGCTAAGATAGAGATGTGTCAATTTGGTTGCTATGGTACCCAGTATGGTTGGTATGGAGGGGTCAGTGACTTTATTTAGTGTTCCCTGTGTTACTACAAGTCATTTAGACCAACTCCCGTGTCTCTAGCATTTTCCTAAGCCGAGATAGAGATGTGTCAATTTGGTTGCTATGGTAACCAGTATGGTTGCTATGGAGGGGTAGGTGACATTATATAGTGTTCCCTGTGTGACTACAAGTCATTTAGACCAACTCCCGTGTCTCTCTCATTTTCCTAACCTGAGATAGAGATGTGTCAATTTCGTTGCTATGGTAACCAATATGGTTGCTATGGAGGGGTCAGTGACATTATATAAAGTTCCCTGTGTGACTACAAGTCATTTGTATAAACTCCCGTATCTCTCTTATTTTCCTAAGCTTAGATAGAGATGTGTCAATTTGGTTGCTATGGTAACCAGTATGGTTGGTATGGAGGGGTCAGTGACACTATATAGTGTTCCCTGTGTTACTACAAGTCATTTGGACCAACTCCCGTGTCTCTAGCATTTTCCTAAGCTGAGATAGAGGTGTGTCAATTTGGTTGCTATGGTAACCAGTATGGTTGCTATGTAGGGGTCAGTGACATTATATGGTGTTCCCTGTGTGACTACAAGTCATTTAGACCAACTCCCGTGTCTCTCTCATTTTCCTAAACTGAGATAGAGATGTGTCAATTTGGTTGCTATGGTAACCAGTATGGTTGCTATGGAGGGGTCAGTGACATTATATGATGTGCCCTGTGTGACTGCAAGTCATTTAGACCAACTCCTGTGTCTCTGTCGTTTTCCAAATCTGAGATAGAAATGTGTCAACTGGGTTGCTATTGTAACCAGTATGGTTGCTATGGAGGGTCAGGTACCTCAATGAATGTTCTTGGGGTCGCTATTAGTGAAACAAACTCACCCCCATGTCTCTAGCATTTTCCTAAGCTGAGATAGAGATGTGTCAATCAGGTTGCTATGGTAACCATTATGGTAGCTATGGAGGGTTCATTGACATTATATAATGTTCCCTGTGTGACTATAAGTCAATTAGACCAACTCCTGTGTCTCTAGCATTTTCCTGGGCTGAGATAGAGATGTGTCAATTGGGTTGCTATGGAAATTAATCTGGTTGCTATGGATGAGTTGGTGACATCATGTTGTAATCTACATTCACCTTACATCAATATAAAACAACTCCCATGTTTCTACGATGTTCCACTTAGAAGATATTTGACATTCAAAAATGATGTTGAAAAGTGGGCGTGGCTTGATGAATTTATGTTAAATCATAAGCAATGATTGGCTGGATTAGTTATATGCATCCTTAATGTTGCTATGACTCCATTGTGAACCAATTACAAAAGCTATTTTATAAAAGGATCATATGGGAATCAATTGCCCCATTGAAATGAATGGCAGCAATGCATCTCTATGGCCCATTGTGAGTCCATGAGAAGGCTAAGCCAATCAAATTTCGTTATTCAAATTAGTTGATTAACAGCTGCCTCCAACTGCCACTTTTCGAATCGAGAGACATTTCTCAGATGTTGACCATGCCTCAAACAA